>JAANSO010004268.1:0-10288 GCA_036507315.1 Lepidocyrtus fimetarius | reverse complement strand
CATTACCTAATTGAAAATAAGCAAGAGAAGGATTCAGCGTAAGAATGAAAGAGTGACGCTGAAACTATGCATGTCCGTAAAAACATCCATAAACTATGGCAGTACGATACACGGATTTGGAAGTATTCATCATCATCATATCCTTTTCACTAAAGATACGCAGGTTTTATGATTGAGCAATGCTTCAATTACAGAAAGACGCTGATGATGACAGTTTTTATCTCACCTTCAAACTCTGCAAACACCTGAACCTGAATAGTAAAACAGCCCTTTCTTATTACATTTTCTATTGAATTATTGTAAAAGCATTACACTCAGCGTGTTTATTTAGAAGAGAGTCTTTTATGTCAAGGAATTGTTTTACTTAAAAGTTGCTGCAATTATTTTACAGATTATTTACCAACCAAATTTTGGAATTTCTAATTTTCTGTATACAGTGAAACCAAAAACATTTAAAATGAAGGGCACATTAGGGTTGCCGCGAATAAGAATATAAACGGAATATTAAAAGAATATATATTTATTTGTAAATTTTTAAACAGGCGAGCAAGCCGGTTTTCTTCCACACAATTTAGAAGCTCTGCAACGACGACACGATAAAAACGAAAAGGTGGAAAGATCCGTGCAAATTAATCTTTTCAATGGATTGACGAAGAGCCCGTAAGTGTATTTCTCTAACTTTTCCCTTGCAAGTTTCTCCGATGACCAAAGCGAAGAAACAGGAAATGATTCCAAAATTGAAGAGGTGCTGAAGTCCTTAGATAATCTTCATCTTACACCATCACCTCCTCCAGAACCCATTTCAAGAGAAATGAAGAGTTGGCTGTAAGCAACCCTCTTGAGACCATAGAATCAACTTTCCCCATAAACGAAAATACAGTAATAGAGCAATCATCCATTGCTGGACCTTTCCTAAATGCTGTGGATGCCTTAAACAAAAATTATCAACCATCGCAGAGTCGCACAAGAAGGCCGGTGACAAGGTTCAAGGTGTAAGCACTTAATATATATTTCAAGAATGATTTTATATCATGGAAATGTTAATTTACATTATTTTTCTAGAAAACCCAGTAAAATTCCAATCAGGAAGGGAACCACATTGAAAAAAGTGACCAGCGGGACTTCAAATCGAGCTTCGTTTGAAGAGCAAGTAGATCATGCACTGACGAAATCTAATTCTAAAATTGAAAAAACTACTATTGCAAAGGAAATGAAGGAACTTCTCGCGTCAACGCTTCAAAATACTGTAAACCAATCTTGGTCAAGTGGACTTGCAAACACCCTGATGGATAACGCCAAAATAGATGAGAGAGGTTATTTAAGTTTCAAAGAATTTTCATACTGTGAAATTAATTGTCAAACATTAAGCTAAACGGAATTAATTCTAGTTCTTACTAAATTAAATAATTAAGGTTTCCATTTGAATTGCAAATCAATTAATTTACTTTTAAGCTTTTTAATCTATTGTACATAGCTATTACAAATCAAGTTTGAAAGAATGGTGTGAGAGATTCAAAATTATTATTATTTCTGATTATCTCGGTTACAACGGTCGCCTTAACTCCTCCTGAGTTATATTTTGTATTTTTGTCTCGATTTAGGTTTGCATAAATGAGAATCATATCATGAGCGTTTTTAATAAATTTTGCCCTTTTCACTTCATTTTAAGGATTCTTTACTTTTTCATTCTTTGAAAAGATCCGATTTTAAATATTTCGCAACTATCTCTACCAAATTTTCTTTTTAGTTTTCAACAAAATTGCAATAAATTGTTACACGTCCCGAGCGAAATCAGCAACGTTTTTCATTAATTGGATAATTGTCAAAGCACTATTTTTTTATGCGTCAAAATTATGAATTAGGTTTAACCTGTATTGATCATGTCATCGGATGAAAGAATTTTTTATAAAGTATATCTGACGCTGAAAAAAACAAGAACTGGCGTTGAAATTATATTTTAGCCTTTTTATTGTTGCTGATGCTTCAATGACTATTTGTCAGATAAGTTGCACTTAAATAGGTACAGGAAAATAAAAATATAACAGGTGATTAGAATAGTTCAGAGGTTTCCAGGAATAATTAAAGGTTAAAATAAAATAAACAGGTTGTATTGACAGATTCTAGTTGAAAACTTATTTTTTGTACATATTGTAACGTTAATTATTGCACGGATTAAACGCACTGAGCTGTTTAGGTATTTTCAATTTGTAAGTTACTCTGAAAACATTTATTGCTGGGTATAAGGTTAATTAAAAGTGTCCTTCAAGTATGTCAAGAAATTAAAACTGAAATATACTACTACTTAACGAATAATTATCTTTAACGGTTTTATTCCATTAGTAAGGGAAAACTGAAACCGAGGAAAAGTTTTATTAATCAATGGTTGTGCCCCCGTTTCTAATTAAATCTAAATTACTTAGATAAATGTTGCAATAAATTTCATTTTTCCGAAAATACAATAATTATTATTGCAATTAAGAGTTTTACGCCAGTATTTTTATTTCTAATTAAGTAACAAGGTTTAAACAGGTTAAATACCTTTTTTACTTACATTGTTAAAAAATAAAGCATTAAATACATTGTTCATAAAAATCCTCTCAAAGGGTAATTATTTTTATTGCAAAACAAATAAATCATTCATTTTTAGCAAAGGAAAAGTTGACGAATAAAAATCAGAATTCCACAACAAAAAATCATTATTACCGTCCAAATGGTTGTGTAGAATTCGTTTAGTGCTATCGCTATTTAAATTCTCGCACATTTATTCTATTCCATTCAAAGGTTTTTGTCGGTTTGCCTTAACCGGAAATTGTAACTGGAAGTGTGATTACTGATTACCTTTCTCGCTAATGGCGTACTTCATGACCTGGTTAACAAAAAATGAATACGAAATTGCAATTTTGAACAGTTTAGTATGCACAATATAAAGGATGTAATTGAAGAAATTTAAGATAATTTTAGCTAATTCGGTGTTATTAATTTTATGAAAGACCAAAGGAGATAATTGCTGTTGCATGAAAAGTAGCTTCATCAAACAAAATAACATTGGTTTGTAAAGTAGTATGTGGCTCTGTGGATGTTGGCAGTTGCAGTTAAACTACTGGATTTATTTACCAAAGCATGTAACATAAATAAATGAATAGACCAAACAATTCGCATTTGCATGAATAATATTTTAGCAGAAAATGTTTTGCATTGGCTGTTACATTTGGCTTGAATTGCCTGTTCTTTCTATTGCTGACGTTATTGAACTTCTAAAAATTAATTTTGTTACTATTCGTAATTAACATTCGTAAAAGGTGTAGGCACTTTAAATATCAGAAAATTAATATTTCCCTTGGCAGAAAATAGATTCTTTTTTATATTTATTTAGAATTGTACTTGAAAATTAATTGAAATAATAATTGAAAATTGTACTTTTGAAAAAAACCTTCTCAATATTCTCAAAAATCTCACCTTGCCCCAATAAATAAAGTAATTATTGACTCACGCAACGCATTTTTATCACTGATGGCTTTGATCACAGCAATACCTAGATACATTCAGATGCAAAACATATCCCTCTATTAATTTAATTACTATTTTGCCTACTTGTATGGAAAACAGAATAAAAATTAAACAGTGACCAGAATTTGTGTTAAAAGTTGATTATCAATCTGCAAAGTATGATAATATGCAGAAAATTAAGACCATTTCAGTTTAGTATGCAAAACGTCGTTGGTGATTTACAAGGTTTACGTTTTCATGGCTTTTTACAACGTAAATCTCACAGGTAAAGTTTTTTGTAGGAATTTGCTTGCCTATTGTACAGTTTCATTGTTTTAGTGAAACAATTATCCACTCCATTGTCTTTTAAACACAATTACTTTCCAACAATTAGGTAACATATAATTATAGCGGGAAAAAGTTGAGGGGAAATGACGGAAGCAATTAGCAAGGTACAATACTCTATTACAATTATTATCTTTTTATTTTGAGCAGCCCAGCAAACTAAGCAATTTTGCTGTATCATAATGAATTGAATCGCTTATTGTTTTACATTTCTACACTTGGTGAATACAGTAAACAATGCAAGTAAAAGTGTTTCACTTTAACAGACCGGAGCCACTACCCGCTTTCAAGTACAATTCTCCATTCAAAGCATTTCAGAGTAATTTCGCTAATCCCAACTAACTAGTTAGTATTTTAATTTGATACACCGACCTTGATTAAAAGCTGAACTGAATCAATTAATAAAACACGGATTAGTTGGTCAGTAAGTTGAAATTTCGAGAGAAATTGAAGTGCAAGCGCTTTATCTCATGCTCTCATTCCCATAAAAATATTAATTTCCTGATAATAATTGTGTCTATATACCCAGCATGAATATACGTAAACAGCAACGTGAGCATGACAAAAATGAAATTTTCCGATTATTACCTACGGGATTTCTACGAGGCTGCAAGATAACTTTTAATTATTTTTGTTTCAATCAAAAGCCCGTAATATATTTCATTCGGCTCGTAAAAGATGAAAAACGGTCGTAAAAGAAGTCATTAGTTTGAAGGATGATTTGATTTTATGGATTTTTAAATTGCGTTTCATTTAAAGCGGACAAGCTCTGACAAACAAAATCGAGCATGATCTATGGCCACTGATTTATGGCTGTGATATTGCATGAATTAATTTTTTGCTAATCCTTTTCAACCAGAAATATGTATCACGAAGGTAATTATTTTCCAAATCGATTGCTCTTTTTGTCGTATTCGGATACAATTATCAGTGCTGTGCAAATGAATCGTCATCGTCGTAAAACGAATAAACCTGTTTTATTCAGGAAAGTCCTATGAATTCTTTAAAGCTGCAAACTATTTTATTAAAATATCACTTCACCCCATCAAAAATTTTATTTCACGTTATGTTACAAGTAATTTCTCAAAATCTAATTCCTCAAGTCAACTGCTTCAAACGGTGCTACAAAGTCATCCTTTCACTTCCTGTCTCTATTCTCTTGCCTAATTAAACAAAAATGGCAATAGTAAACTAACAGGTAAAGACATAGAGAGAGAGAGTCAGACGTAGAGATTTAACGGAGACCAAAAATTACTCCGTTTTGATTCTTTTCTCGCAATTAAAAATAATTTTGCCACGACGGAATAAAACCATGTTTATTTATCAGTTGTGCATAGCTTGACCAGTTCAACGTCATCAGCTAAGATCTTCCCTTCCCGTTCTTCTCATTGGCTTGGAGTAAAATGTGAGTATGTTAATAACGCTGAGAATGATCGAAAATTGCAACAACAGCTCAAAAGATTAACGCTTTGCTACTTCAATTTTTCATAAACAGTTTGTCATTTAATTTTTTTATGGTTTTATGGTAAAATAGCACTATTTCACGCAAATGCTAAAACAATTTTATGAAATGCAAAACATAATTAGTGTTTACGTTTCAAATTTGTATTTACGTAATACAGTTTAAGAATTTGTGTACAATTTTTAAGCTACTTCTTCCAAATTGCATTGTTCTCTGTTAACTGATTTATGTTTGACCTCCAATGAACTTTAGTAATTTGACAAGAAGTCAGTATTTTAAAATTACTTCATCACCATCATAAAAACCGGACCAAAATTGCTTGTAAAATCTGACGACGCGACGATTATGTAACTGTCTTGGCTTTGCACCACATCATAGTTTTAACTAGTCACATTCAAATTTTTGCGTGAGTTGAGGATCTCGGCAAACCGGGTTACTAGAGTAAAGTATGTTACATTGCAAAACAATTGGCAATGATATATACGCAAACGAGTTCATTTAACATTTTTAAAATACAGGGATATATTTTATTAAGAAGAAATGAAAATGCTAAAAATGTAATTTCCATCGTTTTGCACAAGAAGAAAATTAATATTGGAACTACACCTCATATTTAATTTCCAATCCGTGTAAATATATTGATAACAACGTTAAATTAATTTCTTGTAAGTTGTTTAGCTGTTAATTACACAATTTATTTCACAGTCGCCACATTATCGAGAGAGGGAAAGGATTATAAAAAAGGAGCGGTTTGAATTCCCATAATGAGGATGTGATAAAAGTAAATTAAGCAAATAACGGATACAAATGATGTTATCACTAAAGCCCTTTTCTAGCATTTGCGCATAAACAAGATATATTCAACTCTGAACAAGTGCAATGGTACAAACAAAAATGGGTTGACTGGATGGCTTTTTTGTACATTTCCATAGCGTTTTTCTTGTCTTCGGCTTATGTTAGGGTGGAATGTTCGTCTGCTGCTCATGCTTACGCTTATCAAAGTGAATTTATCACAATGGAAATGTTCAACAAAGTATTTTAAGATCTCTGGCATCTCCCTCGTCACACTTTCCATCACCAATCGTATCAGCGGCAACTGCAGAGAGTAAAAATGTATTAAGTAACGGATTTGTAATAAGAGCTGTACACCCACATTAATATTCAGCAATGTAATGTATTCTCACATTTTGACAAGGCTCATTACTTTGGTTGGAATGAGACGAAGCAGATGAAATGCAGAGCAAAAACCATATCATCATGCTTAAAGTTGATAATCGGATGCTACACTGGCGTTTTAGGTAGGAACCGAAATGCCTTCGCTAAAATGGCTCACTTTTGAATTAAAAATGACGCGTTTGATTTTACTTTTTCGAAGAATTGCAGATTTTGCTAAAGCTAAGCTTAAGCTTGAATGGGCAGAGAATAGGAAAGATTGGGGCATAGACTAGACTAGAGGAATTAAAACGTAAGTTCTGGTTAGAGGCAGTCAAGAAAACAATTGCGGAGAAATCTGGAGACCAAAGCATTTAAAGTTTTTTTATTCGATTTAATTTTTAAAAAGGATCTGGTCTTCAAAACGAAATAAAATGATTTTTTAATAGGAAAAGGGTTATCTCGCCTTTCAAAATCTATGAATAATTGTGGGTTATGTAAATAATGCTGATAAGTATTTCATTATCTTATTGTACTTGATGCTCATCAAGTTTAAAGGCAGAAAGGACAGAAAAAATATGGCTATGTTTCGAACTGGAAACAACTCCCTCAACTGCGAATTTTCAAATTTAATGAAATTTTTACCAAACACTTATCATCATGAGAGGTAGCTAATTCCACAATGTTATGGTATATGCGAACCAAGTTCACGAGATATTAGCGTCCAAATATAGCAAGATTGGCTTTAATGTGAATTGCATCCGTTTGAGAGAAAAGTTCAAGATTTGTAGTTTTTGACTAATTCTGAAATTCTATTATGTTTTTGGTGCTGTTTTAAACGTAGATTCTGAATCCGCAAAAATTTTTTCAAACGGTTAAAACGTTTTTGAAATATTTAAATTTTAGTTATTAGTACATTATGCAAACTTTATTACGAATATTCATATTGAATTGTTTACCCATTCGCTTGATTGAGCATTTATAGAGTTAACTTACCGTATAAAAATCCAGCCATCACCATGAAATTAGGCAAGTTACATAATGCGAAAATTAAATAATTGTATAAAGCCATATTTTCCCATTTTAACAAAACACAAATTCAAAAGCTAACTCTTTAAATGCTCAATCGAATTAAGGGGTAAAAAATTCAATGGGATATTCTGTAATAAAGCTTATATATTAAACTAATAATTAAAATTTGAATATTTCAAAAACCTTTCAAACTTTTCAAAAAAATTCTTTCAGATTCAGAATCTACGTTAAAAACAGCACCAAAAACATAAAAGGTTTTCAAAATTAATGAAAATTACAAATCTTGAGCTAAGGGATGCAATTCACATTAAGGCTGATATTGCTACTTTTGGACGCCAATATCTCGTGAACCTGGCTCACATATACCATAATATTTTGGAATTAGCTACCTCTCATGATGATAAGTGTTTGGTAAAAATTTCATTAAATTTGAAAATTCGCAGTTGAGGTAGTGCACAGTTAGGCTAATTATGATGCAGGATTTTAATTAATGATAAGATAATCCTGTGCTAAGGGTTGCATAATCACCTTCCTGTATTGCTTGCTTTTCAAGCTAGATGACGTAAATAATATTCGCTATTTGACATTCAATTTCATTTTTTAAAAATTTATTGATTCAAAATACATTTAATAATGCAAAACAGACACGTGAATTATCTATTTGCTAACTAAACATCCAAATTTATTTTACAGCAATAAAAATCTTTTAATTACTTTTATTTTATTGCATTTACCTAATTCTCGCTTCTGGTCAATTTCAACCCTTTTCATTTTTCGCAAACACACGTTTTCATCAGTGGAAGTTGCGTCTGAATTCTCAGCAGAGCTTTCGCTTTCCTCTATGCCTTCTCCAGAAGAATCAATATCGGATCCATCAATTGTTTCCCAATCAGAACTTGAGCAGTCATCGGGAGAGCTAATTGGATCTTCTAGTTAGCTTCCTTTTTCAGATTCCCCCAAAGATTCAATCTCGGTGCTGTCTTCACTTTCACTCAAGTCAGAAACTCCACTCCAACTTCTACAACAACTTTCACAATCCTCTTCAAAATCATCTTCGAACAGAATAAGGCGAAGTTCTGGTTTAATATTTAAAAAGGCCAAGACTTCTTTTCCAAACGGATGGAGTGAAGGTTGTGCAGGAATTTTTCCGAACTCCTTTAATTTTTCATAAGTTTCTCAGTAAAAGTGATACTCTTTGTGGGTCTCTTTGAAAAATCGTTTCGCTGGGAATAAATAGTGTAAATAAACTGTGTAAACTTATTTTCAATTCCACAAATGGTTTCAAAGCCCAGATGATCTCAAAGATTTTCCTCTTATTTGTGTTCTTTCTTTATCTTTTTTTTAAGGTTAACCTAAATCTGATAGAGTAGCAAGCAAATGCATTATTTTCCGTGACTATGACTAAAACTTACATTATTGTGTTGTACTTACATTATTACTAAAATTTGATCCTTACTGTCTCTGTATGTTAAATCCACCAAGTTCTGTCTTGCATTAAATTTGGCATTGCTTTTCTAAAGAAAACTTTCTTAAAATGAGCCGAGCAGGCAAACAAGAAAAATTTGTGGAAAATCTCAGTGGCGGCGGCAGGAATTTTTACCGGCAGTGCCAGAAAATAGAGCTCACATATTGGCAATAGAAATTCGATGTTTAGAAAACTTCGTTTGCGGTAAAGCTAATTGGTTTGACTTTGATGGTCTGTCCTTAAACTCCCAAAAGCCTTAACAGACCATTGCAATGAAATTAATTTGGCTTGCAGTTTCAAATGGTAAATTTCAAGAAGCCCATTTTTCTCTACGGTTTGGTTTTGCCGTTAAACGTGACGGTTAAAAAATTAGAAATACCAGTATGACTAAATTTTTGGGGCAATAAAGCAAATCAAATAAGATTATTGCAAATATGCGAACAATTTTCCCCAATTTTACAGCAAGTTTGCAAACATACATGCGGTATATCATTTTATTCATAGAGACATAGAAATTAAGAGAAATTAAAATGCAGAAAGCCTCCTGAGTTACTTGCACGAAGTTTGCAACAAAAAACAATTCGTTGTTTGCTCCGGGAAGAAGAATAACTCATTTTCAATATCCGCCAGGAAAAGGAATAACTCACAATGAGTTATTCTTTTTTCCAGACTCGAAAAAGTGAGTTATTCTTTTTCCCAGACTGGATCGGAATGAGTTATTCTTTTTCCCGGAGCAAGCGACACAGTGCAGTGTAAGCATAACTTTTACTTTTTTGGTTATTACTTTTAGTTTTATTTTTCTTTAACTTTTGTACTTATGCAAGCTTTTCCAAAAATTGTGTGCAAATTTGCAAACTTATTTGCATATTTTTGGTCTAGTTATTACCGTTCGAATGATATGCTACGTGCCGTAGGTTCTAATTTGAAAATTTAAAACGGTGATACCTACCTTTGTAACCGTTTACTCAAAAATTTCTGAAAACACTAAGCAAAAAATGCTCTAAATCATGGCTGTTGATGCATTCAAAGTTAGATAGAACCAGTCTAAATAATTTTAAATCTGAAAAAAGTTTTACCCAAATGCAAAGTATCAATAAAATTTCGTTCCAAAAGATATTGATTTAGTAAATATGTAGGTAACTACAAAATACGCTTTTGAAACTATTTTCCTCGACCAAATATTTATTTTTCTCTTCAAGTAAGTTTGTACATAACGGAAAACCTTTTGACCTTAAGCACCGTACTTTCTACTAAAGTCTGACGAATAAATATAGCGGCCGAAGGCCGCTCGGAATTTTATATTCTTTGAAGCAAAATATACATAAATCGTTCAAAAAACAAATAAA
>JAANSO010004267.1:0-10289 GCA_036507315.1 Lepidocyrtus fimetarius | reverse complement strand
CCAGGATTTTACGTTTGTTTTAGAGGCGAAGAGAAAATAATTGCATCAACCTTGCCAAAAAGAACTCAGCAATAATCATAATCTATTTCGTAGTAATTGAACCAAATATCCATTTGATTTCGCACTTCCCTATATTTATTTTCGTCAATAGAAGCAAAAAACTATGCCAAAACGTTTGTGATACTTCCATTACTTATGAATGCAGAAAGTTTTGTCGATAAATCCTTTGAAAAAACAGATTGTTCTATATCCATGCAGAAGACATTCCTCCATCACTATCAACAATTTCTAAAATGTAATGTGTGCATAAGTAGGTAAGCTGTGATTTTATTTAAAATGAAAGATTTTTCAAAGTATAAAGAAAAAATAAACTTTGAACTATCAAGAGTCGTCCGTAACTAACGACTTACGGATTATGAATGAAAACCAAAATGGTACATTTGATACATGTTAATAAAATTAAAACACAAAACCTATGTTTATTCATTTACATGCTATTTAATAAAGATAAAGTGGCGTTTAAAATAAAAATTGACTAATTTTTTAGTTCATGCGATACTGACCTCACTGACCCGACAGAGGGAATAAACTCTTGAATAAATTTTGTATTGTAAAAGATCTTTTTCAAAAGGACATAAATAGGATCCTTTGGAAACTGGCTACTTTCTTCATTTCACTGAAACAGTGAAAAAATTTACAGTCTTTTCTCTTTTGACAAGTCACTCTTCCAAATATTTACAATAAACATTTAAATATATATTTTCCAATTGGTTTCGTCATTTTGCACAGAACGTTAGGGAAGCTCTAATGTTATTTTTAAAACCGGTACATTTCTACATTTTAATAGCTGTCGACACTAATTAAAATAATCGTAGACGTTGCATACTACGACTTTTAATTTAAGGAAACAGCACAATTGGTAATCTGATGTACTTAATATATTATGTTCATATTTGGTTAAATATAAGCGTTAAGACCTATCATATTTGTCACTATATCGTGGAAACAAAACACTTTTTATTTTGTTTCTTTTTTATAATCGTTTAAGCACGTGTATTGCTAAGTTTTTGAAAGCGGGATTCTTTTTTAAAATGCAATATCTTTTGGATATTTTCTGTAAACACTAAGCATGAAAACGCATTTTTATAATTGAGTTACGGTGACATCAATAAAAATGGTTTTTGGCTTTGATCTAATAATTTTTTTTAAATTTTAAATGGATTATTTCAAAGGTGGAATGAATTTTACCAAAGGTCTTGGATTTTTCGGTCTGGTAAAGGCCTCAGTGATAAACTGAACACTGATTCCGCTCTTTCATTGCAACAACCCAAGGAGGGCAATATAAAAAAATATTTTGCAATTTTTTTAGGGAACAAGGAACGTGTTTTAAGTTACAAATCTGTCACTGCTGAGACGTTGTCTATTGTTCCGAAGGAAATACACTTTATTGTGCTGCTCTACTGGCTAGTTGCTTTATTCATCGCTTTCGTTTTATTTATTTTGGAAACGGATACGATTCTCACTTTAAGATGTGGAGTCTGCAATGGGGTCCCTGCACGGGATTGGAGAGGTTTGGTTTTCCTAAAGAATTTATTTAAAGGTAAAAAGTGAGTTTTAAAATTTAGGTCGTAATTAGGCTTTCCAAACAAGATGTACCCCACACGTACCCTCGTTTTCTTTTATTTGCACGAATTGAATTTCTTGGCTGCTGTTTTTTCAAAGATGGCTTTTTACACAATTTCGGTATGAGCTATGTTCTATCTGTAAATTTGAGTACCTATTTTGCCGAAAAATTGATTAAATATTTCAATACTGAAAGATATATTAAGGTGTTATTTCCTGAACCATTTCATAAGTAGAAGTATAAAATATTGGCAAATAAAAACTAAAATTGATTTAAGCAAATACAATTACCTTTTAATTTAACAAATTGAAATTATAATTATATAAAGATTGAAGGTAAACAGGCAACATTGCAAACAATACTTTTTATGTAGTCATAATTTCTATTTGTATATATGTGCTTATGCACATAACGCTAGTAAATGAAGTACAAAATATTCACAATCTAAACTTAAATAGTGTTTAATTCATTGCATTTCATACATTTCAGTTTTAAATCTTTTAGGCATTTATATTAATGATAAATTATTATAAGGAGATTCTTGCTACACCTTCGATTGAAATATTTTCTTAAATAAAATATGTACTAGATGCGTCAAAACGATTTTTAACTTCTACGCAAATGAGAAAAACCACATACGCACGACACAGCTACCATTTTTGATATTTCACAAACTGTTACCGATTACATTAAAACTTTTTCCCGTCATGTACATTAGATTTATACTGAACTACATACTAACGAAGATTAGAATAACAACCAAGTTTCAGTAAAATGCTTTCGTGTCTATGCGCAAATGATTTCTTCATCGTATCCTTAATTATCTGAGTCATTATCATCACCCTCGCATTCACTCAATTCCTCATCTTCACTTCCTTCAGGAGCCCCAGCCAAAACTTCCGGTTCCTTTTCTTTTTCCTCAAAATAGTAAACTCCCTCATGTTCCTTGACTTCCACAAGTTGTTCCGTTTTATCAATTCTCGTGACAATTTCCAAACTCTTCTTCCGCTCCTTCTCAATCGACAGTTTCCTCAAAGAAATAAACTCCTTTGATTTAATGTACAGTTTATCCAAATCCTTCCAATAATCCAGAAGAATGGGCAGTGCCTCTGGCTTCACCGCAGCGGATAACTTATTCATATTTGGAAACCATTCGGACAGGAGCTGAACATCTTCCTGGGTTAAGCTCCATCCATAGAAGCTGAAGTCTTTTAAATGATTGCATAAAATGGGCTCTTCTTCGGAGTAAAAATAATCAGATGAAATGCCTCTTGGAATGTAGTGATTGCGAAGGCCTTGATAAACCCAGTCAGAAATTATCTCCCTCCCATCCTTTGTTTCTTCTTCGTCCACGTCGAATATCTGCAGAAACAGTAGCTCCAGCAGGGGCATTCCTTTCAACGTTCCAAAATCAAATTTCAGGTGACCACTGGCCCTTCCCATAGAACCCTCATTTGTCACTGGTTCCTGTGTCTGGAACGTGATTTTAAGTTCGGTCAACCTCGGAAAGTAAAAGTTAGACACGTCCATAAACCAACTTGTGTCATTTTCACCGTTCCTCGTCTTTTTTAAATTCAACTCCAAACTTTTCAGCTGGGGGCACTGAGCCAAAGCCGCGTAGAGATTGAATGGGCTTTGTCTTGCGTGTTCCAAAACGACCGAGTGGAGGTTCAAATGGGTTATTGTTGGCGAAGCCTCAACGTATCTTCTCAGAGGAAGGTAAATACTCTCCCTCCACTTTAGCCACGGCTCAATTGTCAGACTTTTCAGTTTTACCTTCGGCTCAAAAAGCCCTTCAAGGTCCTCGTCCGACTGGATTGTTAAAGTCTGTAAATTCGGACAAAGCTTAAAAATCTCTTTTAAATCCACTCCTCTCAATCCCACGTGAAAATGAAGCGCTTGAATTCCAGAATATTCTCTAAAATTGGAAGTTTCTTCTGATTTTTCTTGATTTGTTTCATTTCCAGCCTCGTCATCGTCCTTAGCCAAGTCCCAACAGCTCTCGTCAATCTCCAATGCCCCCAGTTTTGGACAAACTTCCAGGAGCAGTCTTCTCACCACGTTTTTAAAACTCCCTGGAGTTCCCTCCTCAGTAAAAAGAACGTCGCATAATCTCAGCCGCTCCACGTGAGCTCCACATTCCTTCCAAAACTGTTTTTCCTCTCGCAAGTTCGATGCAAAGACGAGGGGCCGAACGAGGTTGTTGTTTGTGTAGTAGGAAATTGCATAACGATGGAAAGGGTGCTTAAGAAGGTCGGGTGGATTTAACTTGGAACTTTCCTCTTCATCGTTTTTAATCGCATCCTGTTCATTTTGAAGTAGCCAAACAAATTCTTGGAAGGTGACGCCAGACGGTTGAGAATTTTGATCCAACTCAAAATATGTTTGGTTCTGTGGAAAAAGAAGACATTTCAAAACTCTGATCATTTCTAAGAAATATAATTAGCTTACTAGAATCTTAATCGGAGCCGTTTTCCTCCAAACTTCAAAAGTCTTGCTTAGCCAACCACGGCAAACCTGGCGGAACACTTTTTGATCCCGCAGTTCCAACTTTCCGAAGATTTTCTCAAGAATCTTCTTTTTTCCAAGGGCTCTCTCCTGTGCCTCACTGCTTGGGTATGGAGGATTGGACCACAGGAGTTCCAAAACTGGTTGGAATTTTTTCTGCTCATTTAAACTAAGCTTGCTCAGCAATTCTTCGACAATTTTCTTTGAAAATATTTCAGTGGAAGGGGAAGTGGACAAGTTTTGACGGAATTCTTGCTGGTCTTGTAAGCTGAGCTTGCTGAGAAGATCTTCGAGAATCTTTGGAAACCAAACGGTGGTGGTAACTGAAGGCGTCACGGAAGGTTGAACTGACTCGGGTTCCTCGGCCATTGAAGGAAGAAGGGAATAGTCTCCACTTTTCTTATGCAATGCAAACTTCACGAACAATCTTTCACATTTTTCTGTAAAAAAGTCAAGTTTTGTTACAATTATAAGAGCGATTTTTCATTTATTTTTTATTTACCTGCTACATTAGTTAACCCTTCGGATTTAAAAACTTGGAGGAGTTGCTCCAACGAAGCCTTCCCTTCATTTTCTTCTATCCAGTTCTGAAGAATGTTGGATAAGACCTTGCGTGCTGATAACTTCTTTGATTTCAACCCGGCCTTCCATTCCTTGAGTTTTTTAACGTCGGAGCACAGCTCAACCCCCAAACTGGAAAGGGATCTTTCATTCAGTTCACTCTGGAGAAGCTCCTTTGAAAGAACTTGGGTTATCCTTGGAATATCTTTGAAACAAAGATTTTGATAAAATTGACAATTTTGTCTAGTTTTTAAAAAACTACTTTTTACCTTCAATTCGAAGAGAAAAACGTTCCGGTTCCATTTTTAATACTTAATCCGGAAAACTAAATTACCATTAGCACTTTACAGTTTTTACTCTAATCTTGGGAAATGGAACAGAAACCAAGTTATTTGTTTTATATAGTTTATATAGTTAACCAACAAAACTTCATAATATTCAAATGTATCTGAATACTATACCGCAAGACACATTCTTACTTTTATTTTATTGACGTTTCTACGACGATTTGATAGCGAATTTACTATTGTGCATACTACCGGTTTTACTTTTAACTGAATTTTTAATTAAACAACATCTGCTTAAATTGTACTATTTAATGATAAGATAATTTTATTCACGTGTTGACAGGTAGCATACATGTTAAATATACTATTACCGAGACTAACAAGAGGATTAGATCTAATAGCAATTTCATTTGCGCAAAATTCACCAAAATATTGAGACTTTTAAATTTGTTTTTATTAGTTCAGTGATTAAATTTTGGTTTTTAATACACTGACGAGGAAGATCAGTTTTTAACATCGCTCCCAACTTCCTAGAATCCTAATCAGATAACCATTCCATCCCCTAACCCCGTTTTTATAATACATTGGATATTGCGCAATATGCAAAACATGCTACAGAATAAGGCTAGGCAAACTATGGTCGGCTTTACCAACTCTAAATTGATAACCGGTAATGCTCTGAAGTATATACTTGTAAATTTTTAAAAAACTTTGGAATCTATTCTGGGAAATATGAATTAAGTTTCGTGAAAATATACAATTGGCGGGAGCCTAAACTATCTCGAGTCAAGTTCAAGCATGATGCAAGAGTTTAGAGGGAAATGTTGCAAATTAATCTGATAATAAGAAGTGTCCGGATTAATTTGAGCACATAAATTTCATTCGAATCAAAAACGTTTATTTTTTTCATTAGTGCATAAATTTGAAAATGAGATTAAGAAATTCATATAATTACATTTTTCATTTCAACAGTCCAGTCGCAAACCAAGTAGTTAGGTAAATTGGTTCAAGGTTTTACGTAATTTTTTAAAAGAGATGAATGAAAGTAGTTCAAATATAGTGGAGGCAGTAGCTGATAAGGAGAGTTGGAACAAGGTAAGCATCACTTCGAAGTAGCATTCCACCGTTTTCATCTCCCCCATCAACACAATTTTCCCATGGGTCACCACCAGTCTTATTTCCAGTAGGAGGAGGGGTTGTTGATTGAGTTGTCACGGCCCCTTTCTTCGGCGGCTTCCACCCAGCCGGAGCCACAGGTATTGTATATCCTTTGTTGCAATTGTCAGAAGGTGAACAGAAATCATAGCGGATTCTTGCAAATGGAAAAGTGTTTTCATCAGGGTCTTTCACGTCCTGGATTGACTTAATACTCCAAGAGAAGGGCAATCCTTTACTGTCCCGAATATCCTTCACACATTTCAGATAAGCTCCGTACTCCTGCAAAGTCTGAATTTTCTCCATTCCTTGCCACCCTGTCCAATCAATGTTTTGCCGAGAGCTCGCATCCACTTTCTTCTTGCAGGAATCCGCATCTCTTCCTTTTGTCAAGCTTCTACCTTGAAGTGATCCAGGGTTGCGGAGACATCTCATTTCTCCAGGATACCAGCAATCCCTCCAAACCCTTGACACTCGACGTTCCTTCTCCTCCCTCACTTCCCAGAATGACGCACAGCCATACGCTCCCTTGCACTCGATACTTTTTGTCAAAGTACGTTAAACTGCAAAATCTTATCTGCATCATTTTTCTACTCATTTTGTTTTATTTCGGTTTAGGCAATCAACTTCGTTTCGTCTACAATGTAAAACTATAATGGTCTATTACTACTATGATATGATAACCTGAAACACTATTTTTATGTTTGAAATGCTACAATAATATACTTGCATACGCTAATGCGAATTGCTTATTGCAAAAAATCAGCTAAAACTCTAGAGTGTGTAGGTTACTGCCTACCTACCATACCTACTAGGTATGCGTTTACGTTGTATTCTAACCGGTAGGCTGCTTTGCTCCTGTTGGCGTAGGCAAATTATCGGATCACAAAATCTATTCTCTTTGATCTTCTTTCCTCCCTCCCGTTACACCATTTTATATAATATTTTCCTCCATTTATTTTTAATTATATAACACATTCTATAATAAATACAATCATAGCTATAAACAGGCCTAGCAAAGCAATAGTAAAAACAACAACAATGTTTCCATCCATTGAAGCCGCTGCTGGAGCAATTTCCGGTTCCCCATTTTGTGTCGTTTTTAAACCAACTCCCCTGCTCAGATCGATTCTCTTTAAAATTTCCAACCATCTCTCCAAAATCCCGGTTTCTTTAAACCAGCCCAACCTAACCAGAAGTCTTTTGGGTATGAATCCATTGAAATAAAATAAACGTCCAGATTGAAAATAAACTTGTTTTTGCACATTCGCCCCGGATTTTTTAAGAACGTTGGCATACGAATGGGCCTTGTCAGAAGAAATCGCCAAAGCTGTTTTGTTGCATTTGCTTAGCACTCTAAACAAATTATTTTCATCTTCGGTTTTGTAAATTGCTTGCAGCTTTCTAGTAAGAATTACCCAACCAAACTCAGAATCTTTTAGTTTTTTCCACTGCAGCTCTCCTTCTTTAAATATTTTAATTACTTTCCAAATTAACAATTTTGGATGAAGTTGGCCATAATTGTAAAGTGTTTTCTCCAGTTGCAATTCCTCATTTGTTACATAGTATTGAACAAACTTGTTTAAAAGATGATTAGGGTTATTTGCCGCATCCCATTTGAGGTTCTCGAGATTTGACGTCACAAGAAACGAGCTTTTTGGTAAGTTGTGAATAGAATGCTTTTCGATTTTAATTTCCTTCTCTGCTTTCAATTTCACATTTTTTTCAGAAAATTCAAGGAAACTTTGATCGATATAAGCGCTGTGTGAGTTTGTATAGACAGGAATCTCGTAATCAACCAGCTGTTGCAAGGAATCATACCTGAGTAAGGATCTTGGCGTTACCATTTCGTAAACATTTGAATTTTTATACCCATTGCTCAGAACAACTCCCATTAGCATAAATGTCCCAAAAATAATTCGATTTTGTAATGTTTTAAGCAGTCCATCTGGGAATGGGTTACCTTGTTCCAGCAGAACTTTCATCAAGTAATAAACATTGCAGGATTTTCCAAGTAGGAAAACTGCAAACCCTAAAACGGCCCAAACACTGACTTGGTAAACCTTCCAAAGTTCGTAGAAAACAAGTTGAAGAGCGTCCTCTAAACCCGCAGCTGACAATTTGAACCCCGCTGAGGTGATTCGGAATATAAAGTGGGATGCTCTGGAGACTAGGTTTCATGGCGCTGGTGAAAGTACTCAAGGTGAGCCGAAGATTACGTCCTAATTTTAAATCCTTTCTTTCTCCATTAACACAATAAATTGTTTTCTCATTTGTTATTATTCGATAGGTATAATTTCCCCAAAAGCTTGTCCAAATCAGCTTGCTTATATACCCATTTCTTTCCTCGTTTGATTCCAAATAGGCATTTAAGAAATCTATTGGATTTTTTCGTTTAAAATCATATGTTTGACAAGATATGAAATAATTTAGAAAAGATTTTGCATTTTTTGTTAGTTTCAATGTCATAATGTGAAAGTTAAACGCCATTGGCTTGATCTCCCTACTATTGCTTTTTTCTTTAAATTCAAACGTATCGGTTGTCCAAAACGAGGGATCAAAGATTTGACATTCCAAAATCTGCTTTTGAAGTATGAACGTTTTTGTTATTATCAACTTTCCCGTCGGGTTTTTTCCTTTCTCTTTTGAAACCAAAGAAATAAAAAAAACTTCATTTCGTGTCTCTAAATCTATCTTTGGTTTAAATGTCCATAATTTTAGAAATTCAAAGCAGGTTTGGCTTTCGGTTTGGCTGTGATTTCCAAAGAGGTTCCGTTTGTTGGGAGGTTCAGCCACAATCAAAATTTTAACAAGAGGAACCCTGCTCAGAATAATCTTTTGGTGGTAGTAGGAGTAGTTTTTGTGCCAAATGTTTGGGAGATTACTAGGAATAAATGAAGAGGATGTTTGCAACAAATCGTTAATAATTTTAGATGAAGATTTTAAAGAATGGTCAATGAAAGGTAAGATGTCAACTTGCACCTCACAATTCCAAGGTTTGGTTTTCAAAATGAATGAAAAGTAATCCAGAAGGGTATTTTTGGTTTCCTTCCAAAATAATGGACTGGGATTAGAAATATTAAACGAAGAAAAAGGATTGTTATCCCAGTCAAGAGTAAAATCTAAATCATCGTTTGCGGATTTTCTTAAAGGTTTCAAAAATGATTTCGGCTTCCCAAGTAAGATTGGATAGTTAACAAAAGGGTCAAAGGCAAGATTTCTGTAGTTTGTAATGTGTACAAGACAGCTCCCAAACGAACTTTGCACGTTGTTAAGATAAGACAGATCAATGCTCATAAACTCTCCTGTGTTTATTTCTTTTGTTAACGAGTTTACTATTAGCTTTGCTTTTTTGAGAAATATTTTTTCTAGGCTTTGCCAACTCCAATCTTCGATGGATTTTGTAGCATCAAAAACCAAAAGGGTTATGATAATTACAAACCGCATTAGAAAAGACAATTTTCCCATTTTCTAAGAATTTTGAAAGGATTTAAACAAAACTAAACCCTTTTAAAAATATTGGATAAGAACGATGCCTGCTGCTTGTTTGCTGTAATGATGCTTTGAAAATGACATTTGGTCATTAAAAGCTCGTATTTTGTTGATTGCTTGATAAAGTGGCTCGTGGTGGTACTCTACATGTTTTTTAATGAAATTTTTTCCTACTTTTATGACAATTATTAATTGAATTTGTTAATAGGAATAATCGCACACAAGCACAAAAGCCTCTTCTAAAGTTTATTATTTCAAGCTGGTAAAGTAGAAAATTGTTCTCCTTCCTTCACAATTTAATGATGGATGGGAAAGCTCATAACACAAACTTGTATAACTTAAGTCAAAAAATTAAAGCTTTATAGTTAAAACAATTATTACTAGCTTCACTGCGTTCAGCTAGTATTGGTTTGGCTTTGATTGTCTGTCTGTCCGTCTGTCTGGTATCTATCCAATATTTTTCCATGTAACGTTGCATATTATCATAATAAACTTAACATGTTCGTGACTAGGGATGCCGGCGAATTTCTGTCTGTAATGTATTCTTATGGGGATTTCTTACGCGAATCCGAATAAGAACCTGGCAGTTTTTAAGCAATAACTTTTTTGTAAACTGATGAATATTTTTGAAATTTTGCCACAAGATAGTACTTTTTAAGCTC
>JAANSO010004266.1:0-10290 GCA_036507315.1 Lepidocyrtus fimetarius | reverse complement strand
CCTCATCATCGTATTCTCAAGATCAAAACAAGACGAATTTCAAAGAAAATTTCAGCCGCCCACAAAATTGCTAAATCTATCAAGATTATGATCTTTAAGACTCGTTCCAAAAGAGATTTTTATCAAGCAGGCATTTGTTTTCTGTGAGTACTCAATTGCTTACATTCATTCAACCGTGTATTATGTAATGTCTTTGTCTTTACATGTAAATGTTGTGAGAGGTATGTACTAGTTGAAAACTTTTTGAAATCTGAATGAACGATTTTGGGTAAAAGAAGATGTAAATTTTCTAGAAGAGAAACCAATTTGTATAACAATGAACACTGGAATTCCATACGAACAATTTAAGAGCAATCATATGCATTCTTTCCTTGAATAGTTTGGGACATTTTTCAAATTTAGTTAAATGCCAAAAGCATTTAGGGAGAAACGTAAAAATTTTAAACAAAGAATTTTTACTTACAAAATAAGAAAGAACTTTTTAGTTTGATTCACGTTTATTGCAATAAAAACTGATAATCTGGAATTTTAAAGATTATCCTTTCATTTTCCTGCCCCGCTCTTTAAATATTCCCATCATCTCTGGTTTTGCTTAAAAGATTACTGCACGTACGTCCAAGATACATATTTTTAAAGAAATAAAGACGCTTTCTTCAACTCACGATCTCAGGTAGTATTTCCAACCCCTCGAAAACTAAATAAACAGAGATCTTTTGTACAAAGCATATTCACAAGCATTTTACGATTTCATTCACAAAAATTTTGTAGCGGAAGTCGAGGTTTTGGTTACGCATATACACATCCAAAATGATGATGATCATGGCATAGGTATATATTGCCGCTGATAAGATCAACTATATACATATAGTAATTGATTGAACGCATTCACCCAGTTTTTTCTTCTACGAGTTACTAGATTAGAAACGAAAAGGATGCAATGCAATGATGTAAAAGGACCCGGTGGACCCTTTTTAGAGAATGAATAGAAGTGATTTAAACTGATATTACAAGCTTAAGGTAGTTTCCCTTGCCAGTGAGTGAGATCAAGTATCAGTTTTACGTGATAAAAGCACAAGTGTTCTCTCTGCGTGCATGTGTGAGTGGTTGTATAAATAAGCTTTAAGTATTCACGGTAATGAATGCAAGGGGACCTTTAACTATTCTCAAGGATTTGCCATCTGAAAACTAATCGTAAGATCTGGCTAATACAAGATTTATTTCAAGTTTCACTGTCATCAAATTGATTCATAAAAATCAATGAAGATTGGAATAAGATTATCTATTCAGATTACGGAATATGATAAAAATATTTAATCCGTGGAATGTAAATTTTTCCAGGGATTTGAGAATTTTATATTTTCAACCCAAATATGTCCAGAGAGGCAAAGAGAAAATAAAAAATGAGCATTCCGTGCGTGATTCAGCTCCCCTAGTTTTTCTTGCATATCGTAATTTACTTTTTTCCTTTATGCCAGTCATTGTTTAGCTACAGTAAAAAATCGTGTATATATGGGTAAAAGGCGAAATAAAGCATTACTGCGACGTTGCATATACTACGGTCAGAATAAGGTAAAACATTTTCATTCATAAACACGATTTCCGGTTGCGATGACGGAATGGGATGGAGAAACGCTTCTTTGCCTACCTTATATCAAATCTTGACAATAATAATCACAATGAGCTTTATGATAAGAGCGAGACTTGTAAAATAATACGAGGGAGATGATAAATGAGTTTACAGGTTTTGTTCAAAGTTTAGTAATGAGTGCTCAAAAATCTCTGTGCAACTTAATCATGTCGTTTTTCAACCTATGTAATTCTTATTTAACTTTTTTAGTAAAAAGTGATTTAGACATTTTTAGACATGAGCATTCAATTCGCTTCCTTAAAATTCATGGTTTCTCTAAAGCGTCGGCTTTGCTATCACGGAAATTATTAAAAGTAATCATAGTTCCTTTTCTTTAACGAACAAGGGATTCTAACACAACTGTCCTTATTTACATTAGTGAAAAGTGATTATATCCACAGATGTACGTATGCACAAAGGGTGAAGCAACCAACTATAAAAGAAAATGATGAAGTGGCCCTTTACAGGACAAAAAAGGTTTCCCTGTTTCATTATTATTTTTTGGTTTTGGCCCATGCCAAGGAAATCACATAGGTTTTTTGTGACTGGAAAAATCTGCTGAACAAATGGCACGTACAGTATGGTTTTCTCTCTCTTCCTGCCTTGCCTTCCCCAATTGTTTTGCCACATTGTGCAACAGGCTGTTGTTGAGTTTATTTTTGACACTCTCATTGTTAATACCCACTTGCATAATCTCTACGAGAGAAGTTTCATTTCAGTTCATATGTAATATGCTTAAGTAACGTGGATAAATGATTATGGTTTTCTATTTATGCTTCTCGTTTACGTCAATTTATAAGAAGCATCTTGAAAAGGCAGAGAGCGGATGTGAATGACTCGTGCAAAAATATTATGAATGAAAATGTTACTCTGAGTTAAAGAAAATAGAGGAGTCACGTTTTATCAATTAAAAAATGCAAACATCAGTTAGCAAATATCAAATAATGATCCCTCATGGTTCTAAGTAAGCTACCATTATTACTCAAGAGGCAGGTTGGTATTCGATTTGGATGAATGAAATATGACAGAGAGACAGGAAAGAGAAGACGTTTTAAACAAAAAATATGCATAAAAATACGACAAAAAGTTTGTTTCTTACCATTTAAAAGAGAGGAGGGTGGTGGTATCGAAGCGGCCACTGAAACTGGAGGGAGGGGGAGAGCAGATAACAACGAGTTGCCTTTATGGTCCATGGTGGCATATGAGGGGTCATTGAGTAGCTCATTGAGCTCTCCATAGTCTCCATACAAGTCGACTGCTCGTCCGGCTTCGATATCTGTAAAAATGCAAAAAATTTGAATAATCATCCTTTTCATTTACAAAATGACATTTAAAAATTAAAATAAAAATTAGTTTATTTTCTGAGAAATTCGTCATTATTGATGCGGAAAGTCAAATTTTTATTTTACACTTTATCAAAAATATTTTCACAGGATTTCCACATGAATTTACGTTAAACAAGTGGACAAATTGAGAACAAAACCAATTCTTTGTCCATTCCACTCTCAAACATCAAAAATCATTTGCTTGCATCAAAGGTGATCAGAATAAAAAGGTCATGTAATGGTCAGGGCGGATATGATGTAGGTTTTTGATGACGCATTGATTTTAAAAGTTTTTTTTAAATGAATGAGATTTTAGTTTGAATATGTCTTAATTACGTAATAGCTCGTGTGATGTTCGACTATCGCATCGGTCTCGATTAACTTAAGCTTGTTACCTGTTACCTCAATAGCTTATCAACGATTTAAATGACATTGGCAATTGAACTGATGATGAATTCATCAACTAGTGTGAATTATGGAAATGCATTTTCTACCAAAGACCGACAAATCGCCCATATTGTTGGCTTGTAATATAAAAGACACTCAACAAAGTGTCGTTGCTTCCCGTTTTCATCAATTTGAAAAACTAACCTTTGGCGGGATATGGATATCCTGTTTCTCTCTAATGATTATAAAATGTATTAAAAACTAGAGATTGCCACCTCCATCACTTGATATTACAAGTTGAATAAATAATGTTATGTATGAAAATGGATGTTGTTGATGTTGTGATGATGTGTGTCCCATCATGGTTTCCTTTTCCCTTTCCTGCCTATCACGGATGCTGTTGTTAACCAGCAATATTATATTTAGCCATAGTGCAATAATACACAATACTAAAATAGTACTGATTGGAACATTTTAATGCTGAAACTATTCCGATTTACTAGCATTCGTAATTGTGAATCTACTCCTTGCACTTCCGCTTATCTGCTGCAAACATCCACAGGTTTTCAGTTCTATTCTATTTCTGATTTTACCACTTTCCCCGCTACCTTTAATCAATTTGTAAAAATCATATAGTTCTCGCGGAGTTACAGTTACGCAAGAAATATGTAACGATATTCAAAATTTGTGCGTATAAAGTTGCAGATGCGTGAAAGTGGGCAAGCAATCTAGTGAAACTTGAGGTAGCTTTAAATGATTCGGTGATATAAACCCTTCGCATCAGCAAACCTACTCATCCAGAACGATCTGAAATAGTTTTGGTTGAACACTGCTCTTCCATGTTCTTTTAAAGAAGTTAAGTCAACAAGTGATGAATAGTGTTTGTTGTGTTATCTCAATATGATTATCAAAAGCAAGTTCTAAGCTCTCAATAGAATCATTCAAAGATGAATGATGACGGGCCCTAATCCTAAATCAATGTGTAAATATGTAAGAAAAACTTGAGAAATAGATTCAAGCACGTTCTTTTCTTTAAAAAAAGTTACCACAAGCAAGAAGGGTTCCACAAATTTAACATATAGTGCAATATATGGGAAAGGGTAGATGGTTTAAAATGGAATAAAGAGATGATGCCGCTAAACATGAAAAATGTTGGCCGATATCATATATTTTAATCTTTATCACCTTTTCGGCAAAAACCTGCCGCCCGGTTGCTTTCTCATGGAAAACTGGCAATTTTTGTATTCTTCATCGTAGTTTCGACAGATTAAAGGTGAGATTTTCTCTTTTGTTGAATTATAAAAAATAGCTATGCTTAAAAAAGGTGTCCACTCCAGAAATGCAACTCGAAGCATTTTCTTCCCACCATTTTAGTTTGCATGCGTTTAAACTTGGTTTCAAAGAGCCATGCTAAGAATCTTGGTACAATGTATGCTTTCTAGGCATTATGGAATAAAAAAGTTGAATGCAAAATTTCGATGCCAAAAATTAATGGGTTTCAAAAGTTTAGTGTTTTGCTTGTAATTTTGTTGATGATTTCAGTCAAATATAATTTGGAAATGGATATGATGTCCTCATCGCGTTAGGCAAAAAAAGAGAAAAGAAGAAGAGATTTTGCGTTTATGAAAATTGTTAATGAGAAAGCAAACAAAAAAGGGGATATGAGGGTGATGTGATGTGACTCCACGGGTTGCTATTTCTTATATCCCACAATAATACAGTAAGCAAAGGTAGAAAAAGAAGAATTAAGGTGAGATCGTCCAATGGGAGCAGTGCTAGCATCTGGCTCATCATCATTTATGCCCTCGGGTGATACTAGGGTCAGCACAAGACTCATCCCAAAGATTTCATTTAACCAATCACTGCAACAACGTACTAAATTAGTTTCTTCTTGGTGTTGATCTTTTAATCTCATTACGCCACATAAACTGAAACCATGACTTACAGTCGTAGTAAGACAATCAGTAATGTCTCGTCGTATAAACCGAATCTATTTCCACTTAATTTTGTGTATTTAATTTTTGTTATCCGAACAAATAAACGATAAGCAACGTTCTATTGATTGTTTATAGAAACCTTCATGAAACGTAAGAATGCTCAAAATGTTTTCCTTCAAGCTTAATTTTAGCCAATGTATAAAATGCCGACATTCTTATTATTTAGGTAATCTTTTATTTAAACACCATTTAAACATCATTATTCTCAGAATCAATAGATTTTGCATTCGACATGGATTACATCGATTAAAGGGGGAAATTAGCTTGAGCTCTACGCAAACAACTCACTCCTTTCATCTTTTTAATTCCTCGTTGCCGTGTTTTGTAAAAAAAAATTCTCAGGAAAACGAAGACAGGCATGATTGTTATGGTTGAACTGCTTTCCAGTTTTCTAATTCTCAAACTAACAAAACGGGTTCACTCCCCGTATAAAGTTATTCCTTCCGTACTCCCAAAAAAAAGTCTACAGAGTATTTATCTAAAAAGGTTATATTGCCATGAATCTAATTGCCGACTTAAAACCTGGAATTGGTCATTATTTTAAAGAACCTTTACAATGATTAGTGACCTTCAAGATAGTTTCTGCAAAACTTTAAAATAACTTCAAAGAAAATATACTTTAAATTATTTGGCATTACATAATATATTTAATTAGCAAAAATCAGCAAATGAAATAAATAATACGTGCTGTAGAGCCTATTACTATACTATGTAAACAGGTAGTTATCAAATTTGGATTTTTAACAAATTTTACAAGATTTATTGAATGTTTTCACGTACGATACTATTATTGTATCGTACAACCAATATAACCTGCCTAGCTTTAATGACTAAATTTGCGTTCAAACCATTTCAAGACTAATGACTCTTAAAATCTGACTCACTAACAAAATCTATTTTTCAGTGTTTGCTTATTTTTGTTATTCTTATCTACTAAAAAGCTATATTATTATCCAAACATACATGTTTTAGTATTTGTCTGTTTACTCTTCTAATCTCCATCCAACCAAAATACGTCATTCGCCACTCATAAACTTACATCTCTTCAATAACATGACGTTTACCTGTTAATATTCTCAAAAAAGACACGCCAGGGTTGTTACTTTCACAGTTTACTCCTTTTTGCTGGCTGTCGCTCATTTGTATGTGATGTAGCTATTGACTTTAAGAAATATGGCGAGGACATGTTGATGCTGAAAGATAGATGTTGATAAAGGTTTTTTTGACGAAGCAAATGCTCATCAAGTTTTTCTCCTTTTCTAGTTTTCATGATGATAATGGGAATGCCTTTGGTGGCATCTTTCCTAACTTGTTTTTATGAGAGACAAGGTACTAATTTTCTTTATGTTGTAAAATTTCTTGTCTAGCTCTTTTTTGAGTACCTCCTCACCTAAGCGTCATTCTCTCGCTTTTGTCAGATAGATAGTAGACCTGTAAAATGATGAGTATTTTTTGGGATGCAATCATAATTTATATCTTTTCTGACTCTTTCACTTTTGTTCTTTTCCTATATGCTCAGAACTCATAAATTTTACGAATTTATACCTATACACGACTAACAATCAACCAACCACTCTCTTTCTCCACAAAAAACTAAAAGCCGTCAATTAAGCCCTGTCTAAAAGGCATTAGATAGACTTTCACCGCAAACAACAGGAGCGTAGAGATATGGAAAACGAAGACTACAACATTTGTTTTCAAGATGAATGATCTCTCTCATGACTTCTTGGATGAGCATGTTAAAAATGAACTTATAGCTTCCAGCAAAAAACAACAAAATGCTATAAATTTACGTGGTTTTTGGACAAGCAGAGAAAAAGTGAAATGAAATATGTAGGGATGCTGTTTTAATAATGATGATGAACCGAAACCTAAAATTATCTGCATTTTCACCCTTTCTGTACAAAAAGATTTTAAATCTTATTTTTTGTAGGTGATTAAGTAAAAACCTGAAACTAAATTGTCATGTAAGAATACTAAATAGATAAAATCTTTGAGTAAAAAAGTTTAATTGCAAACACCTTAATTTAACGTACCTTTTTGTAAAATTTCTAGGTGCTCCCAAAGGATCTCGCCCATATAGGCTGGAGTGTGGGAAAGGAAGGCATCCCGACCCAGCGCGATGATGTCTTTGCCCTTCATTTGGGAAATTTCGTTTGCTGTTGAACTGTGTTGAAGTGAAAATTCGTTGGTGGCCCACTGAAGCCAATGCTTAACGTGAGATTCCTGCCACAATACTGGATCTATAGAAAAACAAAAAATAAATTATATTAAAAGGAATCCTTCTGAAATTATTTTAGGTCAGCAGGATTTCCCGCAGATTTATTTTTGTATTCATTTTCTTAAGTTTTTGCAAATTATTGTCATTGTATAGCCATAAAAATCAAAATTTAAACACTGATGATCATCATGCAATGAATAGTTGATAGATGTGTGTACTTAAAATTGGCAAAAATGAAATAAATGAAACATAAAGGAAATAAATTTGTTAACTTTGTATTATGCGATATGTGAAAACATTTTTGCGCATCACAATAATGCCATCAATCCCAAGCCAAAGTAAGAAAATTAATACATTAAACAAGGATTAACAACAGCTGGCTAGCAATCACGTTATGATCATAATCACGAGGTCAAGTTCCAAGAAATGATTAATATATTTTATGTATTTTTGTTCGTACTTTCAGCACACGACAATAATAGCTACTCTGCTTGAGTAATAATAATGCACAAGTAATAAATAATTATGGACAATAGAATGTGACGTCGTACCGTGATACTGATCAAGTGCTGCTGAGTGAGAGGAACTAAAGTGATAATTTTTTATACTTGATGTACTATAGAAGGACGTGTGATGCTTATTACGAATGATTGTGATTTTGGGAATAAGAATGATTATCATCATCTCACAAAAACGTTCCAGGGGTAGAAAGAGTTAAAAAGTTCACAAGTATTATTCATCTTCATAATAATGTAATAAAGCCATATGTATAGGGTTTAAAATAGATTTTACAAGCAATTCATCCAAAGCATTATATAAGACGCAGATTGTTTACTTAACAATGCGTAATCTTTTTTAAGAAAAAATTACTTGACTAGAATTGAGGTACTCCTCCTGCTTCTTCAGAAGCAAAAACGTTTCTAGTAATAATTCCACTGTTTCACAACAATAACATGAGCCACGCCAAACTTGGCATAGCCGTTGCCATTCTTCGTTTAAATTCAAACTCCCAACTTCGGTACATTTTCAGTGAAACGCTGATTATGACGATAAATACTTATCCTTGCCGACTTTGTACGTTTATCATCATCATTCTATTGTTCGCTTTTTGATGTTATGCATAAGGAGTCTCTTCAACTAAACTACTTTTAGTATTATTTACTTCACGGTAGAGTGACCATGTTGATGCTATATTACTGTCCGTCATGTCCTCTACCAACTTATATAAACAGATTGCTTATTCCCTGAAAGCAATTTTGTCCGTGCTGCAAAGCGTTATTACCTTCTTGTAATATATCATTGTTAATAAGAACAAAGCAGGACCTTATAGACAATATTTTGTATGTTTTATAAGTATTAGTTATAGTTTTAATGCGCTATCAGCGCACCTGTTCAAATCTGAAAGTTGGCTTTTATATTTCTTCCATATAAATTCCATCACAAATTCTAATCAACCTGTCCACATTTAACGTTGTAAACCTGGCTGTCATAATCATCTAAAGCTGCGTAGGTATCTGTTTTATACATCTAAGCATTCTACCCAACTTCATGAAATCTGAAAAGATTTTTTAAAAAAATCGCTGGTATTTTTCATAGACTTAACTCGCTTAACGACACAAAAATGAAAGTTTTCTTCCTACTGTGAAGATTCCAGTTTTTATCCTAGAAGTTTGCTGAGTAAAACAGGAATAACAATGAAAATCTGGCCAAGAGGGGAATATTACTAAATCAGCTTATCTCTCTCCCCGTTGCTCAGTTCTTTTTGTGGAATTGCAAATGAAGGGAACCACTTTGGGGCAAATATTTTTTCAGAAACAAAAAAGTGGAGAGAGTTTTGAAATACTTATCATCGTCACATTATCATTATCCTACAAACAAACATTCATCAACTTAAAATAATAAAATCCTCTTCTTTTACATCATGACAGAGACAGAACATGCAACTCATCTCCAAACTCCCACGAAACTGGTCCCTTCTCATCATCGTCGACCAATTAAATCTTGAAATTTATTCTTCTCTCATTTCAAAAAATCTGTTCGGGGGCTAAATAAAAAACTGGTCTGCGGATGATTTTTTTAAAAAAATATATGCTTTCTTACTAAATGGGATAAAAACACTTTAGTAATGACAACATGGAGAATTTTTCTGCTGGGGATGCATGAAGAGGCCATGTTATTTGTTCACTCTGGCGCTATTAAAATTCAAGAAATCTTATAGACTACCATCAAGTCTATACAAGATGTCGAAATTCTACCAATTACCACAGACTCTTTACTCAATATTTCGGAAAGGAGAGCCAAACAAGTTTTTCAATTGATGACTTTATGTGTTGCAGAAGATGAGAGAGATTAAAAGTAAGGTGTTTTTCGTTTTTACTTAGAACTTTATTTCTCCACTTTTACTTGAGATAGATAAAATTATGTTTCTAAAGTTAGTTTTAGTTTTGTTGGCTTTATTGTACAACCCTGCTATCATAAGCAGTCATATAATATTCGGTTCTATATTCAAGACAATACTCCCTAAGTTAAAACCAAAATTGCAAATTTATGTTGCTCCGAGCTGAACCTTGAAATAACAATTTGCAACGTGACATTTTAAAAGTATAAAAGTTAAAGAGAATTTGCTCAAACCCGTCTAAATTCTTATCTTTATGTTGGCACATGGTTTATCTCTTTATTATCTCTTTCATCCTAGAAATTAAAAACAATCCAAACTAACAATAAACATTGGAC
>JAANSO010004265.1:0-10290 GCA_036507315.1 Lepidocyrtus fimetarius | reverse complement strand
CTAAATTATTTTTGGAATTTAAACGGAAAAGGATGATAAACCTTTTTATTGACCTTGGCATTTACTTCGACTTTATTTTAAATAGCTTTTTGCCAAGTTATGGGATAAATTCTGCTTTGTCTTTTGTTACGTCTGTAAAATAATATTTAAATAGTTTATGTTAATATAAATGAGATTCGTGGAAGTTAAATGTCCAAATACACTCTAATAAAACAACCACATCCTATTCCGGATGCTTTCCAAATTCTTTTTTATGTAAGTCAATAAACTTTGGAGTTTAGAACAAAAGCAAAAAAAAAACAAAAATATTTCCTCTGTCTCTGTTTAGTACCCTGTTAAAATGTAAGATTTATGAGGTCTAAAATGGCAGTTTTACCCCTTTGCCGTAAGGAATTAAAGTGCTCCTTTTTAGGTATGTAAACCAAACGGATTAGATAAGTATCTGTATAAAAATACTTCCTCATTAATCTTGGCGTCCTTCTCTCTCGTTTTGATATGCCACCAAACAGAATTTCATCCCAGTAAACTTGTGATTTTATCATATTCTACCACTTTAGTAATTACGAGTCTACTGCATTCTACAATCTCCTTAGCCGAATCCTTCCAAACGCTGTGGTCATCTTCATTTAATTTTGCGGCAATAAAATCGTAAATAAGGAAAAGAAATGTAAACTGATTGTTTCATAAGCAAAAGTATTAAAACCTGATAAAACTTGAAGAGGAGGACGACGCTTGCTCCCACTGAGGTGGAGGTTGTTGAAGAGTTACTTTATTACTGTTACTATTCACCGGAGGCTCTTTTTCGAAAGATTTTTACCGCATCGTTCATATTTTAATATTAAAATCTAATATTAAGGAATGTTTTTCCGTGTGGGTGACTTATGACGTCGTCCGCTTCTTCATCCTCCACCGTAGCAATTTAAAAGATAATGCCCGATGTAGTATTTGACGAGGGTGAGTAATAGCTTTTTGTTTTCAAGCTGGATTCTAGTAATTATATATGCAAAATGCGAAACGTAATAGAGTGCGACGGTAATATGCACATGTCGTTCATCCCCAAAGAACATAGTTTGATGATGTAGCGCAAGCGTACAAGATGATTAACAGTTTGGTTAAGTTTTGTTGTTGTGGGTTAGTTCGATTTTTAGGTCTTAAAAATCGGCTTTTACTTTGCACTTGCTTAGTTTCACTAAGGAAAGGAAAAAGAAACAGGCATAATTTTATTAAAGAGGAGTAATAAAATTTATTAAATTTTTTCTGTTTAGGTTTACTCGAAATATTTGCAATTTGAATCAGGTTTCTTACGTATCACATTGAAATAACGGCTCAACAAGCAATACGTCGCTTGCTCCGGGAAAAAGAATAACTCATTTAAAGAAAGTCTGGGAAAAAGAATAACTCATTTGAATCCAGTCTGGGAAAAAGAATAACTCATTTCAACTCAGTCTGGAAAAAAGAATAACTCATTTCACTTCAGTCTGGGAAAAAGAATAACTCATCTGTCATACTTTCAATAATGAAAACAAGGCAGGGGTAATGAGAGTGGGGGAATCTAGATTACACTTTGCTTGCAAGGAATTTTAAAATTTGGAAAATAAAAACAAAACATTCTATTGTTTACTTCAACCAATTCATGAGTTTGTTAATCGAATTTTAATTTGGTTAAAAATTGTAAAAGTTAGTTTTAATCAAACCAGCCTTGCTAATTTATATTTTAATCTTGGAATAAAAGCAACGAATCTAGTGATTTGAAGTTAAGAAAAATGAACGATTCCAATAACGAGATCGGGATGTCAATTGTTCCAGTTTTTCCGGTTGAAGAAGTTCGAGTAATTTATGAATCCGTCGGGCTTGGTAAGTACAAAATGTTACATAAAATCAGCAAAATTTTCATATGTACAATTAATAAAAGCAAACAATTTTCTAACATATTTATTTGATTTTATTCCCAGAATTTCCTAATCCGCAGCAAAATAGGGATAATAGCTGTACTCCCAACCAAGGTAACCCGTCAGAGGGATGTAGTTTAAATAGAACTCAGCCGTCTTCAAGTTCCACCGTGATATCGGCAAATGTGAGAAATGATTTATATTTTAATGGCTAAGCCTTGTTTGTTTTATACTATTATGATGTCTGTAGATTTTAATTTGATTTAAAATATCTGATTATGTATTTTATAGGAATTAATTGAAGCTGAGACCCCGGAAAAAATAAGAATTCAACGTCGCAAAAATTGGAATAAATCTAACTGGGCTGACCAAAGACAAAAGATAAAGCGAGTGCGCGGTGAATCATATCTTGGAGGAGTTAAGGAGCTGCAAAATGGTAAATTCAAGAAGGTCTTAAAAACCAAAAAAGATTCCAGAAAAATTGGACTCCCCTGCGCTTCCAATTATTGCAAAAAATCTAATCTCCGAGGGTGTCAATCTTTTTCTGCTGAACTGCGAAATTCGATCTTCAAGTCATTCTGGGAACGAGACTCGTGGGATAAGAAGAAAGAATACGTTCGGGGCTTAGTAGATCGGAAAGGGGTTAAGCAGAAGCGAAGCGTAACAAATTCTAGTAAGGATCGTAGCTTCAGTTATTCCTATCATCTGCCTCTGAATGGATTAAAAGCTCCAGTGTGTAAATCCATGTTCATGAGTACTCTGTCAATCAAACCAAATCAGTTGTACAGTTGGATAACTGCCGATCAGCCTAAGCCCAAACAACCCCAACCATCTCGGAGAAATCCTGTTGAGGTCAAAGCTCGGTCATTTCTGCGGAGTTTGCCTAAACTTCCAAGTCACTACTGCCGATCGTCGACTAGCATGCAGTACTTTGAGGGTCCATTTAGGAGTAAAACTGATATCTACAAGGCATACAAGGCTCGACAGTTGGGGAAGCGCCGATCATTTTTCTCTCATCGCCGATTTATGTACACATTGGACAATTTGAAGTACAAAATTCAACGACCGAAGAAAGATGCATGTAACACTTGCACCATGTACAAGGCTGGGAATTTATCTCAAGATGAATATGAAGCCCATCTTGTTAAGAAGGTCAATGCCCGAATTGAAAAGTTCCAAGATAAAAAGGCCGCGCTTCAACAAAAATGCAACGTTATATGCATGGATCTTCAGTCTGTCAAATTTGCTCCAGTTGTAAATTCTAGCGAATACTATTTCAAGACAAAACTGGCTGTTCACAACTTCACTGTGTTTGACATGAAAACAAAAAAGGTTGTTTGTTACTTGTGGGATCAAACTGAAGGTGGATTAACAGCTTCCGTGTTTGCCTCATGTATTTCGAACTTTGTGAAGACTGAGATCAACACCGAATTGCCTTTAATTATTTATAGCGATGGTTGCGCTCATCAAAACAGAAATGTTACGTTGGCCAATACTCTACTTGCGTGTGCTATTATTCAAAATCGAGTAATTTATCAGAAGTTCCTCGAACGTGGCCATACGCAAATGGAAGTGGACAGTGTGCACGCAAACATCGAAAGGGAGCTAAGGGACAGAGAAATATTTGTTCCAATGGATTATATCAAAATTTGCGAAAACGCCAGATGCTCTCAGACTCCTTACAAAGTGAAGTACTTGAATCATCAGTTGTTCAAAGATTTTAGCATTGAAGATTATAAGAGGTACACGTCAATACGCCCCCCGAAATCTGACGGACAAAAGAAAAATGTGACTGATATTCGTCAATTGAAGTACAACCCAAATGGAACTATTGAGTACAAATTGGATCACACTTCGCAATGGTTTTTATTGAAACCTACCGCTGAAAAGGACACCTTCATTGAGCCACCCAATTTGTATTCTGACAGGATTCCCATCACGCAACGAAAATACAAGGATCTACAAGACCTCTTGCGTTACATTCCTTCAGAATATCATACTTTTTATAAGAATTTGCCAGTTGAGAAAGAATGATTTTCGAATGATTCAGTTGTGAACATCAATTGCAAATCTGTTTATGTTTAATTAGTGTCCGGTTTTCAATTTAAATGAGTGATTTATGTTTTTAAATTATATATTTCCTTGCCAGGTGATTTTCTATTAATTTGTTGCTAGATAAGGCTTGAACAGTAGTTTTAAGATATGACTTTGATTTTTATTAAACATTTTGTTCACACTGAAAATTTGATAATGTATAGTTGTTGATAATAAAAGTAACCTAATTTTTGATTCAATTTAAGTGTTTTATATTTGTCATAATTTTATACGTTTTAGTTTTTCTTTATATCATATTCGCCTTCCAAATACTAAAAGAAATTAACTGAAAATGAGCTTTATTTTAGTGAAATAAATATTTAAAGTTTTTATTAATTTGTAAGGATGATTCTTTAACTATTAACACATTGCTTTAATCGATAAAATTAAAGAGAATCACGTCTTGCTAGCATTGCGGAAGGCACAGAGGTGAGTAATTTTTTACAGAAGGGTCCAAAATGAGTTATTCTTTTTCCCAGACTTGAATGAAATGAGTTATACTTTTTTCCAGACTGGATTCAAATGAGTTATTCTTTTTTCCAGACTGGAGAAAGATGAGTTATTCTTTTTTCCAGACTTTCTTTAAATGAGTTATTCTTTTTCCCGGAGCAAGCGACGAATAGCAATTTAAAAATGAATAGTTCATTCGCGGGTATGAATGACTTCAAAAGACTGTCAGTGCGTGAGCTGAATTGCGTTGTTTTCAACAAATTAGGAGGTTTTATTTATTTCTGTAGGTGTAATATTAAAAGCCTTTTGATTTACAAGTTTAGAAAATCATTTGTACTAAAAAGAGTCGTAAATTAAAATGATGACTCATTTTTTCAAAATTTGTAAGATTTTTATTTATTAGTTTAAAAAGCTGCAATTAGCCAACTTTGCCGCCTTATATAATTCCAAGGAGTAAAAACATTTCTGTTTAAAAAGGTATCCACTCTTTATTGGGTGCAATTTTATATTGGGAGTCTTCAATAACTGATTTAAAGTCGTCGCATAGATCGAATCGAACAATTTTTACAAACACACCATGGAGTAACAAGTTGAAAGGGAAAAACATTGGCATATCTTTGCATTCCAAAGTCTCCTCTTTCAAATTTGATGACTTCACGACAACTCAGTCAGTTTGGCTCCTTTTTTCCTCCTGAGAGCCTGGAAATGAAAATGAAGACGACTTAATTCAAAAATTAACCACGGCTGCTGCTGTGGACGATGATTGAGCCATGTAGATTCTTGCCGTGGTGACTATGATGACCAAAAATGATCATCTTCTGTTGGAGCATCTCAAATGAAAAATCGTCCATGTAGAAAGAATCGAGGAATCAGTCACAGTTGGGGCTTCCTTTTTATCTTAATCATTAAAGCTGCATACAAAGGGTTTACAAGTAAGACAACCGTCTAACCTTCTTCCATTTTGGTTTAGTCATTCATCCACTGATAATCTAATAAAGAAAACGACAAATTACTTTTTCTCATTTGTTTATTAACGCAATTTGTTACTTTCCTTCTAATCATCATTTTTTCTCCGATGCTGATTACATTTCTATGTTGGATTTCAGTAATGATAGGAATTTTGGATTTAAGCTTTTTTAACAATTCATCATTTAAAAATATTACTTAACCACGTGCGTTCACTTTGCAGAGGAGAGTTGCAAGCTAAATTAAATTTATTCATTTTATTTACTTCCAGTGTAAAGTTAGATGTATGGATTATTTCTGAAATTATATATTGATGAAATATAGAACCATCAATGGCCCTTGTACTTATAATTACATTCTGATAATTAATTATGGAATAGATTTGAATGCGAGACACTCTCAAGGATAGACGGCTACTTCACCGAGATCTGTCAATGATTCAACGATCGCTTTTTATAAAAAACGATGATGATTTTGAGAAGATGATTATTAAGGAAAATATTGTTATCACTTTTCACTTAATTATTTTTATCACAATTGGAGTTTTGTAATAATTATTTTACAACGACAGGAGCAGTGGCAGAAAACAAAAATCGTGGCTGCAAACTGTCACAATTGAAAGATTGACAATGGATGAACCATTTTTGAAATTTCAAATAATACCGCGCTTTGTCTATTGATCTGATTTAAATCTAATTTTGATTGTTGTACGCACTTTTAGATTGACAAGAAAACCCATGTAATTTGTAAAATATTCAAATCTGTCAATTTTACAATAGTTGAAGGTCATTAGCTTGACCAGCAATCATTTCAACATTTTAGCTTCAGCCTTTTCATCCGTCAATAATCATCATCAAAGCTACTTTTAATTCATCGGAAATATGTATGCCGCCGTAAAGAACGCTTTAAACACATCGCACTTGCACTCGTTTTCTCTAGTCATATCTTCGGTTATTTATCTCAAAAGACAAAAGCCAGAGTTTTCTGGAGCTGCTAGATAAAAATAGACGCGACCAGTAGCACTTGTTTCAAAGGTTGTTGTTATTTAACAAGAATTAATACGTTTTTCATGTAATTGACTTTGCTAACTTCAAACGCAATCTGGACGTACAGTATGGAGTACCTTACGCACCGCCATCTTCATCATCATGATCTGCCTCAGCATTTTGTGTTGTACTGTCGACTTTCTTGACAAAGATTTATTTTCAGTTTGCTTTACACCATTTCAAATCCCTGCAAACCTGTTGAAAGAAGACAATGCACGCAGAAATAAATTATTAAAGGCTTTAGAGAAGTAGCAGACTACCTGTCCAGAAGCGATATTTTATCCGTGGCTTCTTCGCCAGTTTTTCCTCTGCATTGTTATTTTCCAGATCTCCGATAAGACCCTGCGTGGTTTCTGCGAACTTGATTTCAAATAAAAACTACAACAATAGCAACAATCTTTCTTAAAAAAAGCAACAATCAAAGAATCATGTCCATCTTCAATCAACACGAGAAAGAAAAAGAAATGATATTGAAGCGAAACGCCGGAAGGGTGAGATATGCTTCGCGGTTTTAATGTTGACTCTCTCTCACTTTGGAAAATACAGCTCTCTTCTGTTAATACTGGACCTCTGGATAGAAAAGTTTAAACCCTTTTTTCCTCTATCATTTCTTTTAAATTGAAACCTTTTCAATAGGAAATTAAGAAGAGTAAATCATCTTTCCTTAACGTAAATAAAACTTGCCAGTCATTACATTTCATCGTCATCTTGATTAGTAATGAGAAGGTAAGTTGCGTCATTGACACATATTTTCTTCTTATACAAAACTAAAGTAGCTTCAATTTATTAAGATGATGCAGGACTCAGAAAGTGTTCTGTGTGCAATACCGAGCGGATCATCGTTTTTTCACCTAAAAAAACTAAATAAAAGAAAGATATGAAGTTTCTTTCATCTCAGCGATATTATTACGCGCAACAATAAACGTCAACAATTTGAAAAAAAGTTGCAAGATTGTTCTGAATGGGATTACATGTTGCAAGACAATTTTTATTCTATTATTAGGACTTTTACATGGCAAAAAATAAAAAAGTACATTGTACATTTTCTATCTTAAATAAATTTCTTATCTGTTGAGATACATATGCTGATAGTAAGGTGAGTTTACATGAGGCTTGCAACAATGCATCAAAAAGGATGTAACAAATATAATTTTATTTTGCAAGTCAATCACGATAATTCAACATTGTAGTTTAGGTTGTCTGGTTTTAAATTTTAAGAAAAAGGATTACATTGAAATATGTTGGCAAACTTTGAATGGAAGATGTTTTTCACACCTGTGTCATACGGGGTTAGAAATGTAATTAATTTATTTTAAAAGCGTCAATTTGCATATTAAATTAAGATTGAAGAAAATATTTAAACTGGGCTTAAAAAAACTGGAGTAAACACGAGTTGTTAAACAAAAACGTTTTAAAACATTTTAAAAATAGGTTACTTTTAAAAAAGCAGAGGAAGAAACAGTAAAACAAGAGGGATGAAATATGTTTACCTGAATGGGGGAGGATAACATTTTTTAATTTAAATAAAAAATCCTTATTTGACTTTGATAAAAAAATCTTAAAAATAAGAGAGATGAAAACAATAAAAATTATTTAGGGGTCAATAAGATCCCAATGTTTTGTTCAAAGTATTTTATAAAAAATAGTTGGAGACAGGCAGCAGTTCAACATCGGTTTGAAATTTATTTTTCAAAATTGTGGCTTACCCGAGGCTGTCATGAATATTATCAGAAAATAGCAGAAACAAGGAATATTTATTGCTTGATAAAATTTGTTCTTGTTTAAATAGACTTCATATCATAAAGTATGTTGAACTTTGCTTTAAATCTAAACTTGGTTTTTAAGGCGTGATTTAACTGACTTGGACTTGGACTAAAAAATTTACGATTTTTCTTAAAGGTAGCCTTTTTGGCCATAAGTTTGGAGTTTGGACGAATCATCCACTTATACAAAGTTATGAACAAGGCATTTCGCGGTTGGAATTCAGTTCGTGGGTTTTGTAATTTTTAAAGGAAAATTTGAGTAATACGATTGACTTTGAAAAACCCGAGAGGAAGTTTAAAAAATTGGGGATTTGCAACGTATACGTCTTTAATTGTAATTAATTGCAATACTAAGGAGAACATTATAAGATGGCTTGAGAGCAACATCAATTAAAAATATATTAAAATAAAATTTAAATACTTGAACTGTTTAGAATACTGAAACTTCTTCAAAGTAAATATTTATTAGGGTGGAACGGGATATTATTAGGGCAGTGACCAGCAACGACATTGTAACAAAAACGAAGTTTCTCTTCATTTGGATTGCAACATATTCATTCTCCGCATGGGATTTGAGTCTGGTTCAGTATTAGGAAGTGGAGAAAGCATTCATAATACCTGATAACTATCTCTTATTAATAAAAACATGAAGATTGCATAACTTGTCAGCTCATTCTCTACATCTGGGTTTGGTTGGATGTCTGGTTAACTCGAGGAACTACGCCTTATCCAGTAGGAGCATTCCTGCAGGATCTTTAAGACATTCACATGATTTTAACTATTCATAATTTTAAGAATCAGTTCAATCAATTTGTTCATGTTCAGTTTGTCATGTCTTGGTTATTTTCCTCAAACATTCTTCTGTTTCAGTTGAGAGGAATGATTTTAAAATAGACTCTTTTTATTTCATTTCGTCCAGCAGATGTTAATATTTCATGAAAATTTGAACAATTTTTGTCTTTTGTTGTTGAATTATTCTTTGCTCTGATACATCTCTGACTAAAAGAAAGGCTGCTTTAACGCCAGTACCAAGCTGAAATTTAATATCCGCTTTTATTAACCTTAGATGGGACCTGTTCCATAATTTCAATTTTAATTGTAAAATAATAGTCGAAAAATTAAATTACTTTTATCCCTTTTAAGAAGGCTGTACAGTTGCAAAATAGTTTGAGATTAATTGAAAATAGTTAAAGTTTAAAAGTCAGCAAAAATGTGCGTTAACTGAAAAACTTTAGGTTTTTCTTTATACATAAAAATTGGAAAAGAATAAGATCGGTTTGAAGTTTTATTTACACTTGGGTTTACAACTTCTCCCGCAAAAGTAAAATTTGGATAGAATTTTCAATGAAAAATTAAAACTTGTAAGTCATATCAACTTTTTATAATTTGTAAATGAAAAGAGCTCTACCTGCCGCAGGTAAATGTAAATGCAACGCCTAGAATTGTTAAAGGAAAGAAACTAACGAGCAAAATCAGGATGCAACTACAGCCCAAATTATTAGTGAAGACTGTTACTTTATGTAATCGGGGTCGTAGAATTCAATAAGTGACCATCCCAGCTCCCCATACGGCCGTAGTTTTGAGTTATGTAACATTACGCAACATATACATATTAAATACATGTTCCTAGTTCTCCTTTAATCCCAATTAAAATGAACAGGATTTTTTATTTAGATAATTTAGAATATTTTTATTTTTCAATTCAATATATTTTGGAAGGATTTGAATATATTATTCTACAGGAAAGGAGAAATATCGTACATTCCAAATTTGAAAGTGAAAGTAAAGGCTTTCCGTTTGGGAAGGTGTGTATGGAAATTATCAATGTAAACTTCCAAAAATTGTTTATATCTGTGAAAGACCTTAATCAAATCGTAAAAAATTAGTTGATTTGCTTATAAGAATATTTAAAATACTCTAAGAAAATTTTTTTATTGATTTTAACTGAAGCTGAAGGCAGGCTAAGAACATGTATTTAATATGCATTTGTTGCGTAATGTAACATAACTCAAAACTACGGCCGTATGGGGAGCTGGGATGGTCACCATTGAATTCTTCGACCTCGATTGCATAAAGTAACAG
>JAANSO010004264.1:0-10291 GCA_036507315.1 Lepidocyrtus fimetarius | reverse complement strand
GGTTGATGTCAGTAAAAGCAGCAAGAGGTTGGCTATAAAATTTGTTACTTTTTCAACTCCTATATCGATTCGTGAATTTTTCAATAAAAATGCAAATCTAAACATGTGTAAATTTTTTTAATAAGTACACAGTACGCTGCTGACATGTGGTTACGTATTTTGCTAAAAATTTGAAAACCTGATTTTTAAGGTCGCATCAAAAAAAAATAACTTCGTGTTTCGCTATAACGTTTTTTTTTTGCAGAAGCCACCAAAAAACTTTTTTGTCTTCAGAAGTCAAAAGTTTGTAGCAAAATGCATTGGAAAGGCATGAAATGATTAACGACAATCGATTGTTTGCTTGCGTCTTTAAAATGTAAATAAAAAGAAACTCTTTAATCCCGTGTCCTAAAGTTGTAATATAAGATGCAAAAATCATTAAGTCATTAACGCAAACAGTTGCTGTTAAGCAGGGATGAAGATGAAAATCATGATGATGTCTGCTAATGTCTATCAACACTGCGTCTAGTATGAATACCTAACTGCGTCATGAATTGAAATTCCCCTGTAATAATATTATTTTGAGGATTAAAAACGAAGGATTAATGGACCCAACTGAAAAATACAAGGATAATGTTGATAATGACTGTTTATTTGTACTCTTTGGAATAAATTATCTCCAAATTATATTTTAAGTAAGTCTTTTTCTTGTTTTTTATTATGCAAAAACTTTAAGAATACAAAATAATTTTAACTAGAATGCAAGTACTCGGCCAGGCAAAGTCACACGCAAAATTCATCAGGTTAAAGTGAGAAAACTCCTATGCCGGGTCGCGTCGCATCTTTATGTCTTTGTTTTGTTGAAATTGACTAGTTTTTGTATGCATGACCAACTACAATCAAAACTACACTTATGTGCGATTTGTCAGCCTTTTTAGTGCCATATTATTTGTCTTGATTACTAACTACTATAACTATTACTATATTATTATAACTTTTAGTATCCTCCTCTGATGATCCTTAGGAAAATTGCTGAATATCTTTTGCACACGATAGTTCAACTCTTCAAAATTATTCTCTTTGAGAAAATCTCAGAAAGACATGTCATGCTACACTAGGTAGACCACCCGGTATTTAATATTCCTATCACGAAATCGTAAATTAATATTATTATTACCGAAATGTTCCTCAATTCACGAAATTTTCAAGAAAAAGCAAGGAATTGTTAAATACCTGGGACCTGGAGAATTTCAGAGTCTTCTTTCAATACAAAAGAATGACAAGTAAAACGCAATAAATCATGTCGGTGGTAATTTACTAACGCCAGATATGTTGTTTAATACCATTTAACAAAAGTAAACTTTCTAAGAAATTAAGCAAAGTAACACCAACTAGTCGAAATCCCAGCGTGTTTCCATCAAGGATTTGTTAAGTAGAAGAAATATTTTTATTTAGTGAATAAATTATTATACTCTCACAGCAAACACCGGTTAGTAAATAAATCCAAATAATAACGAAAGTACGAGATGACTCAATTAACAATTGTAATTAGTAGCTTACAAATTCAGACATTTTATAAACATTTTGTTATATTGTTTAGTAATATACAATATTATGGTTAATTAGAACTAGGTTTATGCATGCTTGTTCTTTGAATCCGTTCTACTCGAGTAGCGTCTGGTTTTATTTGTTTACTACTATTGTCACTGCTTTGTCCCCGGATCTGTGAGTGCTTATCTCCACGACTAATATTCCGGTCTTCGCTTAGTTTTCGGTTGTCCATTGCGTTATTTATTTGAAGGGTGCGATGAAAGGGTTCAGGTAAAGGCGCAACTTTTGGAACTTTCTCTGGTGGTCCAGTGACAACATATTTACAGGTCAATTCTAATATATTCGCAGGACCTGTGTAATCACAAGTCAGTACACACGGTTTCAAAGCTTCACGTGCCTTCACACAAGCCTATTTTAAACTTGTTAATTAGCTCCGGCTTGCAACAACTACCCATGACGTTTAGATTTAAAATGAAAGGGTCTTGAACAACTATTGGACATTGGACAGGTAAAATAGTACATTTTTTTGCACGCATGTTGGTCTTCAACAAATCCATTTCCTTTGGAAGACTGGCACCAGTTTTGTCTTCGAACAAACTCTTTAGAACAAAACTTCCAATAAGAGGGCATACAATATGAGTGTTAAAGTCCAATTCGGAAAACTCCTTGAAGAAGCCGTAACACAATTTCATGATGCTCTGACAAGATGTTCCTCCGGCACCAACGTTTTCTTTCTGACATTCAAGCCATGGTAATTTTTTCATGATAGCGTCTCGGTTTCCACAAAAAGAGGTGTTCCAGTTGTTCATTGTGCTTTCTTTCATTCCTCTTATGCTCTGAAGCTCATAAACTGATGGCAAGATTTTTTTGCCTTCGAAGAAAAACCAAGGAAAATAAAGTCAGGACGTAGTTTGTCATAAACATAGGACTGATGAGGTCTTGAAAGCGAGCCCAATAACGGAGAAATATTAGAAAATATCGGATTCTATAATCAAATTTTGTCAAAAGTTTGATAAGTTTGGAGGAGATTAAAGCTATCGAATTGTCGAAGAAAATATTAATCTTGAGTCCTGATGGGTGGTTTAGTTCTATTAAGGGCTTATCCGTCATATCAATAGCAAGAACATTTAATTCACCATACTTGGTTCTCAGCATTTCTCCTATTTTGTGCTGAACCCTCAATTCCATTTGCTTGTCTTGCGGGTAGTTATTTCCTTCAAATTAGAGCAGATTAAAAATATTAGTTAATATTATTTACAGGTATATTAAAACATTACTTATTTAAATTTTTCATTGGCTAATTACTTGGATCTCTAATTTGATCGATGGAGACCTTCAAATCTGCATTAACATCTGCAAGCCAAGTTATACACGATCCGAAAGGTTCGACTTTTGCCTCGATAAATTTCTGATGAAGTAAACTTTCCAATTCACTAATTATGTACTCCCTATCCTGGTACCCTTTTGTCTTTAGAGAGACCAAGTTTAAAAATTGACTGAATTGCTCATCCCAATCCCCTCTCGTTTCATTCAGCAAATGTTTGAGATATTCATGCCTGCGGTAAAAGAACGACTCTTCTAACTTGCCAGCCCCTGCAAATTAGACGCGTTATTATTTAAATGAAAGAAAAATTTATTACATTATGATTAATTGCGAGTTTATGCTTACATTGTGTGGAATTAAACGTAGTCTTTGGGATGAATTTCCATCTGCCATAAAAGTCCATATTCTTCTTACAATCCTCTTGGAGCTCACAGATCTTGTTCACGAATTTTCTATAATAAAAACACAGTTTAAAAGTTAAAGACAGTGACATGTAAGCTTTTTAAATAAGATTTAATTAAATTAGGTAACCCTTACTTTTGATCATACACCACCAGTACAAACTGTTCACAGCAGTCATCATTACTTTGGAAGAAATGAAAGTAGACATCAGTGATGAAGGCGAGAGGTTCTGCTTGGGCAAATCCATTGATGATCTCCTTACGACCAAGTTTCCCGTCACTTTTCTTAGTTACATACAGGCTCCGGGCATTCCTATTGAGGTCGTAAAGATGATTTGTGAACACCTCGCTAATTCCCAACAGCGCCTGATGCTCCTCCGAAATCAGGTGTAATAGCCAGGCTTCATAGGTGTTACTTTCTACGTTGCATTTACCACAGTTAAACATTACGACTGTTGGTATTACTCAACCAAGTAATAATTATGTGTTCCGAACCCCAAACACAGCACTCAAAGTTTGGAAGTCTCAGAAACAGCTGACACTCTTTTTTGGAAATGATATTAAACCAATTTGATGATTCTCATTCACTAAAAAAATTCAAACAATTGACACCCCAAATCTATCTGCACATTGGCACAATCCTCATCCTTGACTATCCCTCTGCCCTTTGTACCATATCACATAATATGACAGACTACTGTGGATTGTAACTTCAATCAGCTCTCATGGTTTACCTTTACATGTCCAGTCTGGTTCACATGTCTGAGTTGAGTAAGCTTGGTTTATGACTTTTTAGTAAATAATTTTGAAAGGAATGAAAGTTAAAGCTAAACATTTTAATGAAAAACGAACTTTAATGAGTTCTAGACCTTATCTGCTTTAAAATTACTGTTTTGCATAATATTTTTTACTTAAAGGTTAGTTCTTTATGCAAAACCATATCTCAATCTCAATGAAAATGTGATTTGCATGGGTTGATAAAAGCTATGGGCTGGTGGGCCATAAGTGTAGAATCAAATCCCCCCAAATTATCTTGCATATCTAAACCGGAAGTGAAACAATACAAAATGAGATAATCTTTGAGAATTAGATGTAAAGTATAATAATATGTAAAATAATAAAAAGGCTTGTACGGAAAAAGTGTTTATGTTGGTTGGAAAACGGGNGGCTTGTACGGAAAAAGTGTTTATGTTGGTTGGAAAACGGGGCTGGAGCACAAAGCCCACTATTGGTGTTCCTTTGTTGAGCTAAAGTTGTCGCGCATAATTTTTCCATCACTAACAATGCCAAACTCAGTAAATAACCAATTAAAAGAATTATGTATGCTGTGACAACATCGTTAAAGCCTAATGGTTCCTTTTCCGACGCATTAAGGTCTAAACAAAGTACAGAGTTTTCTCGGAGAAAGTTTTGTAGTAGGCGGTGTCGGATTCCCCATTCGTACATCAATAAAATCCTGTAGAAAGAGGAAAGAAAAGGTGTTACACTTTACAAAACATTTAAACTTTCCCTTTAGATTTTTACCGATGATTGAAGAAATCTGCAAATGCAGAACGTTTCCGAACATACATTCCAGCCTGAATTGGCCGGTCTTTGGATACCGCTACTCCATTAATATTTTTACATATTGTACGATCGGAGCACAAAACGGAGCGCGCTGCGGGATAAAATAAATCGGCTACTCCAAGGAAAGCAGATTGAGTGTTCATAATTTTCTGTAGCCCTTCCGAAGAAGGGACGGATCGCTCATGATAGGGCAATAGTTTCATTCTAGATTCTAATTGCTAGATAAACGTTGATGGTATAACATTTCATTCATAAATCTTGCATAATTAAGTCTAGTACAAAGACGAAAGTAGTCTTTTTTATGCATGATTACCTTTATTATGTCATTTGTACTTAATGTCTGATTATCTTGGTAAATGGTGTAATGGTATGTCACCAAATCCGACAATGACTTGATGGGAATGACTTTAATTGAAAGAATTGATACCAAAGCTGCAGAGTACCCCACATAAGAAACTAATCCAGTAATCAAAGCAAAAATAAATACAATTTTCATGCAACCAGACTCTGGACAGACATGCCAACCTGTAATGTTTATGAAAAGACATTATACTTCTTGGTCAAAAATGAAGGATGTAAGAATGTCTTTGTCAATATACCTTGTTGGCAAATAGCACCTGCCGCCCATATAAACACCTCTTGGATAACAATTTTATCATTTTCATGGAGGGTTCCCAACCGCCATTTTACAATTGCTAATGCCATCATAGCCATTATAATCAGAAACCACGTCGCAAACATGGTCAGCCAAAGATCTAATGAAAATGCGTTTATAAAAATATCCCTCAAAGAATTGGACGTTGGTTGCTTAAAGAATCCCCAAATCTTGGCTACATAAGTAGAGTGAAGAAATGTAAGTTGCGCTGCTCGGTATTCCAACATTTCTGAAGATGAAATTGCTATGTCAGCTTCCCTTGTCAAGAGCTGCTCTCCCATTCCTGTTAATTTATTATCTGATGTTATATCGATCCACCCAGTTCCAGGTTTGGGAATAATTCTAATGATTAACAAACACAGGTAAAAAAATGCACATAAACCAGCAAGTTTTTTATGATGCAAAAATTGTAATAAAATGGTTTACGAAAAGTTGAATGATTTTGCCAAAAAATCTATTTGGTCTAATTCATGGCTTTTTGTAATGTTTTCTGAAGATTCCTGAAAATATATTTATAATAGGTAATCGAGTATATGAAATGCAATGGATTTTTATTATAAAGTAATCTACAAAGTGATTTATTAACCTGAGCAGCAGCAGTAACAGGAGCTTGCCTGAAATTGCTACGTCTTAATACCTTCTGTACCAAATTTGTTTTCACCAATGTTGACTTCTTGAAGAAACGTTATATTTTTTAAAGAGTACAATTCTTGTAACATGAATCCATCCGCCAAAGGAGGACCCTCATATTCTTTAAATGGTAGCATAAATGTATACTTTGTGCCTTCGTTATTTCCATCCGTGTCATTTCCCTTTTCATTTTTCAATGTCTTTCCCCCACTTTCTCCAAAAATATAAAAATCACTGTTAATGCTGAATTTCAAAGATAAACGCTCCCATTCGTGCAAATTCTTTTTGATTTCTTGGTAGGCATTTGGCGATGAAACAATGACGAAATAAACCGGTTGTGGAACAGACGTAATTAAAGAATATTTCTTTGCCATCTAAATAAAAAGAGAAAGTTTGGAAATTTAACTTTACAATATTTTAAAGCCAATTTTCTACCTTCATCTCATTTTCCAGATGCGAAATATTCTGGAACTCTATAATTATGGCAATTTGCTCGAGACTCTGAGAAGTGGCAAATATTTCTTCTAAACTTTTTGTAAGATTTTTTTCCGCAACAGTTACTGAATACATGGAATTTTTTCCTTGCGTTAACCACTCTGTAAAATTGCCTGTCACGAAACAAAAAAATAAAATATTAGAAAAATGTTAAAAGTGCAGATTAATGAAGATTTAATATCTCACTTTCTGATTCATCACTGGTTGACACTTATTAGATCATAACCCTTAAAGTAATAACGAGATAATAAGTTTTCTAAATATACGGTGGGGAGAGCACAACTGGTTAACTTCATCAGAATTAACATAGGGTACAGCAAATATACACATTTTACTTCAAAACAGATACTCATATTTACGAATGTTAAAATAATTTGCAGAATGATAAAATCAATCACAAAATGTCTTATACTAATTAAGTATTAGTACTTGTTGAAAATGAACCGAATTTCAACTTTAAGAAGCCATTTCTCAGCATAATGATCTAAACAATACTGTTAATAAACAGAATGTTCGCTTTTGTCAAGGTGCCTTGAAAATGGTAAACGGATTACTATTTTATGTTCAATTTTAAGAGCAAGTTTAGCAATAAGATTAGAATGAAAAACCGTTTGCTTCATGAAAAATTGTTGATTTTAGGTTTTCTATAATAATGGCGACACTAATGACAGCCACTCAACGTAATAATGCTGCAAAGTAAAATATAAATGAACGACTTTTATTAGAAGTAAACAGAGTCCATTAAAAGGACTTTCAATAGTCAATGAACCAATTATGGAACATTTTGAAGAGGTCTATATAGAAAAACTTGAAAATTATTGCAAGAATAAACACTAATTGAAGTTAACAAGCGCAAGCTATAACAATAAATTTCTTTGGATCACATCAAACCTTTCGTTTGTGCATTTTTAATAAATTATTAGAAAATATTTGGCAATTTGGTTCCTTTGTTAACTCTCTCTCCTCCGAAATTTACTTGATGAATCAAGTGAGTGGTAAAAGTTACAGAATTTAAGTACTCGCGATAGTGTAATGTGAAATATAGTCTGCATAGGTAAGGTATAGTCTTAGTATTAATGGAGGTAGAACGAGTAAGGTGAGTAAATAAAAACAGTCGGTGTCACCTAGCCACGTGCATTAAATTGTTGACCGAATATTGGAAGCGTAATAGGTAGACGAACAAACGCAATTTGTCTAAAGTTCACCTGAATTTGACGCAGATCTCGCAGATAAGGCATTGTGTAATATAATGATGTTTATTTAAAAGTATAAAGGTTGGCTGAACAATTGCTTGTTTAATTTAACAAAAATGGACTGTTCTCCATGATACAAAATGAAACTTCCGGCGATTAGTGCAAATAAGACAAGGAGGATCAAACCCAGTATGGCCCTACAATTTAGTCGGGTGATGGGATCTTTGGTGTGGGCGTAATTATAGAATTTGGCATTGATTGGGTAATCATTTGAAATAAAAACAAAGGATTGCTTGATTTGTTCCACAGGAAGGGCTCTTGATGCTATTATTAACACCATGTTGCACGCACTCCTATTCCAATTGTAAAAAAATTGCAATAAGCACTCTACATATCTTAAATAGGTTAGCAAATGAAAGAATTTTACATACCTACTTTATATTCCAAGATCTGATAATTAACAGCAAAATAGATTCAACTGGATTTGTTTTTTAATATAAGAAAGTGCAAATTTCCGAACAAAATAAATATATAATTTATAGAATACTCAAACTATAGACACGCAAATGCAGACTATTTACTTGAGTTAGTAATAATAATGACTGATTTAAACATAAAGAGTTCGATCAGTAAAGTAATATAGTATATCCTTTAATAAAGCACAGACAAAAGGACGTACGTACCAAAATTACATTAAACTATAAAATTAAACTGCACATTTATAGTACCTGTATAACAGTCGTTCCATTGAAATACATAAGAATAAAATCATCAATAGAATTTACAATTAATTTGGTCAATGAAAGGTCATAACGTGATGAAACCAACATTATTTTTAAACAACAATACAATATTGAATCCCATTATATGAGTATTTTATCATTATCCCGTATAATTTTTCTTTCATTTTTTCTCAAAATTAAATACAAATACGTGTGATTTTGAATAAAAATTTATCAAGTACAGTATATACTATATAGTAATAATACTTTTCAAAAAATATTTTTTTCGAATTCCGCTCATACAATTTCATATATTATCATACACGTATTTTTACCCGAATTCGGAATTAACCATTTTCACTAAAATTGTCACAATCGACGCTTATAGTACATATACACGTCATTTCGTTGTATTTTCTTCTCTAATGCAAGGAACTTCCGAATTTTACAATACAATTTTTTTCAAAAGTTTAAAAAAGAAAATTATCCATTCAGTTTAAAGATGATCCTTGATGGTTGGAGGAACAAGTGTACGATGTCCTGTTGTTTTCGTTGGGTGTCGACGAAGTGGTGTGTGATCCCCTCCAGCTGGACGTTTGCTGAAAACCAGTTTCAAACATTGAATATAAAAACAACTTCATTAAAGATTAAAGACCCTTCCTAACCACACAGCTAGTTTATGAGCAAGTTAAAAAATTACCACATGAGATAAATGCTGGCAATGACAAAAATGATGAAGGCAGATCCAACGCCAATCATCGCATACATCCAAATGTTAAATTCGTCATCAGCTAAACATATTAAATAGGGAAATTAACTAAATACATTTGAATTGAACAACTATTTTATTGCACACGCAGTCAAATCTTGGTTGATTATAACTTACGAGGATTATAGTGAACTTCAATGGGAGCATGGTATGGCAATAACGTTTTATGTATTAAAAATGAATCCCCTTCCATTTTTTCAATATTAAATTTGGCAACTGATTACTGAATTATATACGAACGATTTCTAAAGCTTGATAGTAGCTTTTAAATTGAAGAGGATCTTTCACAAAATGTACTAAATTATCGAATTCAATATAGGTAACTGATTTTACACTACTTTTAATTTATAAATGATATTCAATTAAAAACAGAATATAAAAATCACAGCATAACTGTTTATTATTTCCACCATCTCATACTTTTACTATTACGCATAAAGAATTACACAAAAGAGAAAGTCATACAGAAGGAAAGAAAGTACAGGTTAAATTCTGGGCTGCATCTCATTTCTATTTGAGGATAAAAGGCAGGTTTCCATTTTATAGTGGAAAGTTGTTCCAATAAAATACTTGGAATAGAATGGAACATAAGAGGAGCCAGACTTGAAAACTTGCAAAAAAACTACTGTACTGTTTTGGAAGGGTTGGAATAGAGTGAAATCAGCTAAATTTAGTGCAAATTTTGTACACTTGTCTATGCAGGGAAAGAGAGGAAAGCTTTCTCCCGGGAGTACTTTCACTCTGTTACTATCCCTTTTCAGTCCGCCCAGTTTCATGCTTTGTGATGCTCTCCCAAATGAACAAAGCTCTTCTCACTTTGCCCCACATTCATTTACTAAAATGTATTTTAAAATGTAGCAGAACGCCCCAAGTTATAGCAGGAAAGAGAACTACGTATATTTATATTATTGAAATGCACTTATGGCATAGGGCATAATGCATCTGTTTTAACATTGGCAAATTTATGAGAAAGTGAAAACATTAATTTTTGTATGTGAGATGATAA
>JAANSO010004263.1:0-10292 GCA_036507315.1 Lepidocyrtus fimetarius | reverse complement strand
TCCCTTTTTCCTGAGCCATCGACGTAGTGCTTATTGCGAAGCAAGAAAACTTCACAATAAAACTTTTTCATTCTTCTTGCAATTACCAAGAGCTTAATGAATGGTAAAAGTAATTAATGTGTAGAGGTTTATTGCAACTGATGGTTTCTCTAATCGTAAGCTGTTGTTGCGATTTGTAATTTTCATTAAGATACCAGTTATGAGCCAACGTTTGCTTAACGCTATTTTGTTTCAACTGTTGCAAAGCAGACACAATTATGTTCGTTGAATCACATGTTGTCTCTACCAAATACCTTAATTTTTTTCCAGTCTCGAAATAGTACTTAATAATATTGTATCTAGACAAATACAAGTTAGAATTTTGTAAAAACTTAATTTTGTCGTTTAATGCATTTGACAAAATTCAAAGCCGTACACCAAAGCATATCTTGCAAATCTTGGCAGGAGTCGGTGCCGCCGTTTCAATTTCTTCTCAATGTTCTCTGTTCAGAAAAGAACTTTAATGTAACGCTGTTCAGAATTTGCGTGTCTTGTGTTGGCTATAAATTAAAATAGATAATCTGAAGCAGTGTTAGTTAAATTGAAGGATTTAAAATTAGAGATAAACTTGATAAATGACTTGTTTTTTTAATTTAAAATTTAAGGTGAATGTATGTAGCAGGTGTAAATTGTAATTCATAAATCACTTCTGGTAATAATTTGAATCAATCAAGCATATTTTGTCATTTCAATATGAAATATGTACTTTCATCCGATGCATATGCTCTTTTGATTTGCTTTAATTCAATATAATTCAAAATGTAGGGTCCTTTTCACCTTTAAAATGTTAGTTTATAAAGTTTATGCAAAAATAATTTTTATTTTTCTACAAAAAAAGTTGTTTCAGTGATAAGTGACCATGTTTAATATTATTCGAACTTTACTGTCATTATTATTTGCGGTCAAACTGATAAAATTATACAGATTTCGACTCCTCTTGACAGTGTATTTGCATATAAACGACAAAAATATTCATCCTTATTTCCGATTCCAAATCCAATTTTGCGTTTCTGTTATCCTTCGTGTTTTTAAACCTTCAACAACGTATGGATTGCAAAGGTTATTTGCTTCGGTGGCTGCATAAGAATCCTAACATTTTAAAATTGTCAAGAAAAATCAATTTTTTTGGTTACGTTTTGCCAAACTATAAAAAACTACAAACTATAGAAATATAATTATTTTATGTTATTTTTTTGTTTTGAGCTATTTCAACAACAAAAACCGACATGCGCTGAGGCAACTTTTATCACTTTATCCAACGTCAATAGTAAGATTCGTGGTGAATGTTAATTGTATTAATCCAGGTGCAGCATAGCGCAACTAAATCTAGCAAAATAAATACGTTAATACGTAAATAAAACACCGGAAATTGAGCGAGTGCTTTAAACTTATTTACGCAGAATTGTTTTGATTAACAAATTATCATTGTAAAAATTTAGAAATATTTTCCTATTTTGACAATTTGCATTGAAATATGATTCTTGATTACGGCAGATTTAATGAATGTTTGAGTTTTTTCAATTCTCTGTATTTTTTCTTATTTCGATGTCTTTCAATGTTATATTCTGTTGCTTTATATCCAACAACAGCAGATTCCATGGTGTTCAGCTACATTTCTTTTCTGTTAGTATATATTTTTGGTGTTTGCAATTACACCAATTGATTCGCCAAATGTGCACAAGAAGTTAGTTTTCCGCAGAGTGATGTAAATAGGTGAAAGGTCACAAAAATGTTTTTAACTATGCGTTTTAGTAACTAATACAGGTATTGTTTGAGCTGAACTATCATTTCATATCATATAGCAACAACATATGGCGGAAACCATGACTATTTTGTTAGGGAAGTGTAAGACTCGTTTGGGAGGGAATGTCTTTCGATAATTTGAGTTTTTTAAGCGTGATGATAATGGACGCACTTATGCAAATTCATGATGATTTCAGATTTATTAATTTTAACGACTTCCAGCAAGCAATGTTGGTTGTAAATATTGCAGGTATTCTGATATCAGAGCTGGTTAAAAGTTTTCCTTCGGGGTAAATGGAATTTTATGGAAAAACAGTTTGTTCGGCAATTGGGATTTAATAGAAAAATCTCATTATACCCCAAATGTTAATAACAATTGTCCCATTTTCTTCAATGCATTGTTCGAAGCTTTTTACGAAGCAAGAAAGCTTCTCAATATTTTTTTCATTCCTCTTGCAATTACCAAGACCTTGATGAATGGTAAAAGTATGCTATTATCTAATCCTTCAATGCTAACTATTACTTCTAAATTGACGTTCAGCTTAAGAGAGTAACCGGTCACCTTAACTTTTTCAAAACTGGAATATGCAAAAACATAAACTTGCCGTTTAATTACATAAAATTTAAGCCCTAATGCTAAACCAATGAGAACATTGATGAGGAATTCGTATTGATCCAATTTTTCACTTTGCTTTCTAGCATGAAACTGATGTAACGCCATTCAAAAGTTTATTGTCATGTTGCATTAATCTAACAAACAGATGTATGACTTTCATCATTGCAAAAACTAAATTTCTAAACCAAATATGGGTTTAATCCATTTTAACAAACATGCTGAACTGAGCAATCACTCAATATTTTTACTTTGATTTAAGTTGGCTAAAGCAGATTAACACGCAGTCTAGTAAAAGAAAGTGAAAAATGAGCAATTAAAATTCAACAAAGAACAACACGCAACTGTACGGACTTTATCATTCTTCAACAGAAAACGCTTTATTCATTAAGTTTTGAAGCACGACAAAAAGAAAAGCATCTTTACGCAGATTTTATTATATATTTTTAATTTTTGTTAGTGTTTCAATTGAAAAGGTAGTCTTTTTCTTGTACTATTTAAATATTCGTTGATTATCTTTTACCAAAGCGCGGAGAAATGAGTAGACCAGTGCAGTTTTAGAGCCACCTATGCCTGTAATAAGCCATTATTTAAGGAAAACATCTAGCGACACTGAAATAACTAATTACTTTGTAAATCCTTGCACTATTTTAACCTATTGAACAGTTTTTTCTCTCGTTGACAGAATAAATATTTTCTCGACATTTGTTTCGATCAGATAGTTTTCGGAATGTGAGTGGTCTTAATGAAAATCACATTTTTTAAAATCACCGTGGTTAAAACAGTTACGTTGCTGCGAGTTGGTTAATTTGAATAGAGAATAAATATTTTTACATTCGCCTTTACCTTTGACATCCCAGCCGCCTACGGCAGTTCTTCTAGAGGGAATGGAACATTTTCCTCTCAAAGATAAACCAATTGGATGTATTGATGCGGTATGATAGTCTAAAATAATCTTAAGCATAAATAAGCTTTTTGAAAAAGATACGCCATTATTTTTATATAATTACACTTTTTGTCAATATGTTTACACTATGTGAATTTGCTCATTCTTAGATGGGTTTCCTTATTGCGTAAAACTAGTTCGTAAACTAAATTTATTAAATGCTGGTAGAAATTACTAAACGTTATAATAAAAAAATGTCAATCAAATAAGCAGGTCTAAGATTTCAGATCAATAAGTAAAGTCCATTTTATTGTTTGAATTTAGTTAATACGCTTTGTAGAAATGTTTTAACAAAGCTAATTTTGCAGAAATTACAAAAGCGATCATTACTCATCTAAAAAAGCAAAAAGCTTTTTGATTTATTGGGAAGCAAAGGAAAAAGAAAATAGCTTTAACTGAGCTATATTTATAAAGTTACAGTATTATCAAACTTGTTCTAATTACGTTTTAATTATCGCATAAAAGCAAACAACTGCCAAATGGAAGCCTACCTTTCCTTTTCAAAAATGAATTCTGTAAAGCAAACACTTATCGGCTTTGAAATAGCTAAATATATTTCGGTGTTTAAAGTGTTTGATTTGGATGTACAGTAAACTGATTAAGCTTCCGCTTCTTCCTTTGAGACTGGTACCACCTCCGACAGGTTTTCAAATGGTTGTTGAGCATTCTTCTTTTAAAATAAATCATTTTGCGCAATGATGTGATAAGAGTGCTTTCTTTGCCGGTAAAGAATATTTCAACAGGTATATTAGCACGTATATAAAGATGTTTTAAGTTGTCCTTACAATTTCACCACAAACTCAACTCCATTCCGGGATAGTCCTTAAAAGTTAACCTTCCAATTTGTTTCTTAACCGTTTGAAATTGCCAAATAGTTTAATATCAAACACATTTTAATTACTAAAATATTTACCCATTTTACAGATAGTTTACAAATATTTTCAATTAATTTCAAATATCTACAAAAAGTTCAAGTTCCTTGATGAATTTCTGTATCTAACGATAAGTTTAACTTAGATCTGCCGTCATGCACACTTTCTTCAACAACGCAAGAATTTTTTCACGACACTTGTTTTCAACCAAGTATTCTCTTATGCATCCCAGTTGCTCTATTTCCATCATTCATATTACTTTTCAAATTTGAGATTTTATGTTTTTCCGGTTTGAACGTAAAGTAATCCAAAAAGTAAAAGCGGATGTAGCTGCGACTAGAAATAGAAGTGGAGGAGTTTAAAAATTGGATGTGAAATCAGACAAGGAAAATGCTGCAGATAAAGTTGAGGACCTTTGGAAAAATTGGAATCTGAAAACGAATAAAAATGAAATGGGGAGAAATTCGAATATTTTAGTGACGAAATTGAGCGTCAGAAGATACATAGATATTTATTTTCTATTTACATTTAAAAAATGATGATAAGTAATACCTTTTATTCTTCTGATTTACAAGTTTTATATATTTAAGAGTCGCCAGAATCCAATCTTCAACTATACAAATGTACATTATTCAAAAATATAATTTTGTCGTTTAATAAATTGGATTAAATTTAATATTTTGCAAAAACGCATGATGCGAACTTTATCAAAGGATCGGTGCCAAAGTTCGAATTTCTTCTGTTTCTTCTCGGGTAAATTGATTAATTAATGCCATTAAAAAGTTTTTTGTCCTCTCTCTACCTAATTTAATTAGATCAAAGATTATCCAGCAAAAATTGTAAAATTCTAGCTTTATGAAAATTAAATACAAACCAACCCATGTATTGGTCGGTTAAATTAAAAACTGTACTTTCAATGTTGATTTTTGCCTCCTAATTTAAAGCAGATAGCTCCAAAAAATTACAAAAATGCAGTAGTCAGTAAATATTTTGAAATATTCTTTTACAATTTTTAATCAGGTTAATCACAATTGTGGAAACGCCGGTATGAAGATATTTTAAAATACCTTTTCGACGCTTACAAACAGATGCAACATAGGAATACTGTCTAGTAATGTATTTTGTACCCAAATAGTTTCTTGCTAGAAAAAGAGTTAGTTTTAGCCATTATTTTCTATAATTAACTAAATGCTACATGATAACAAAAAATTATTGTAATCCCTTTAAATAACTTTTCAGTGATATTCGCATGCGATTATAAGTTAACTTACCGTATCAGTCAACCTCCGGGTTTTTTAATTAACACGGCGCACCGTTTTTTAATACTTTAAAAAAGCATTATTTATCAAAAGGTGAATCAGATATTTGATAGCAAAAAAACACTAAATTCATGTTAAATACAATAAAAATGATTTTATGTTTCGTCATTTTTGACTTAAGCCATTTCAACAATCAAACAAAAAGCCCTCATGCGCTCAGGCAGCTTTCTTCAGTCGAATTGACAGAACTCGATAAACATGTTTAAATGCATTGCTGGGGTATTTATTTAATAGTGTCTTCAAAATAACTTGTAGGAAAAATAGTTAAATTTTCTTGTACACAGAGACCAAATGAATCCCAAAACGTGTGATTTTACAAAGCGTTACCGCAAAGTGATTTAAATAGTTGAAACGCCGATGTGAGGTTGCTGAACCATGCTCTTTAATAGCAAATAAAGATATCATTGATCCACCGTGGTACGTATATTTCTAATACTAATCGTTTTGTTCAGTTTTTATGCAACAAATTTTAGCAATAAATTAGCAAAGCGCGCAGTAAAACAATTTTTAATTGGTTATATTTTAGTCCCTTCGGAGTGTTCTAATATGTTAATTATTTGTCAGTATAATTGGTAAACTAAAGTCATAAGTCATTAAATAAGGTCCCCTCTTTTGTTTTAATTAGTACAAGAAAATCGTCAAAATGTCAAGCGTTCTGTAATTATTATCAATCATCAAGTAATTATCCAGTCATTTTCTGCATCCCCATCCAAAACGTCTTTATCATCATCCTCATTCCAATCATCTAGAGAAGAGTTTATCGTCCCACCATAGACTCCTCCCTCCATTTCCTTTAAGAACCCTTCCCACAGTTACGTTCTGCCAAACAATAAAAATGGGTGCCAGCCATTCTTAATTCATTCGCAATGCTTACATTTGAACGCAACGCCAATCAGAAATTGCATAATGTAACCATTAATACTTTTCAAAAAGATACAATGATTCATGCAATAAATATATGAGGATGTATAATTCCAATAAACCACACTGGTAAAACTATCCAAAAGGGACTCTTCTCATTTATGAGTCAATTTTCCAATTTTGATGCAATCCTGTCATTAAAATGAAATATCAGATTTCCCGAGAATATGTGCGTTATCCGATGAAAAAAGTGGAATAGGTATTTGCCAATTATAAAAGGTTTAGTTTAGATAACATAATTTTATAATCATTCCACTTACTTTTTTGACAGCATTTAGAAATTCTTATTCAAATCGACCTTCCAAAGCTTTTCAAAATTCCAAACAAAAATGCCGGAACTTTATCATCACTTTTCAAGAAAGCTTTTCAATTGTTTGCTTTCTAGTCTTAGAAAAAGAATGTAATTTTTATAAAATATTTTTAGTATTTTGTAAAAAGTTAATCTTTTTTCTCTTGTACTAATTAAAGATCTTGCTGATCAAACTTCTACCAATGCGACCACCACTATCATTTAACATACCAATACACAGCATTCCCTTAAAACCTATAAATTAGAAAGAGTGATTTTAGAGAAAAACAATTAATGACACTTTAGCAATATATATTGAATTTTAATTAGCATTGAGTTTTATTTAATATAATAAACTACAGCACTTCGAAGAACGACGAAAGTTGCATTGACATTGACATAACGTTCAATTTAAAACGTTTTTTCAAGTTTGACTAATTAAATATTTATTGATTAGTTTCTACTAATACAACGAGTAAAGAGGTTAGCATTTTGTACAGGTTGCCTATAAACTTTTACGAATGACTTAAAAATAGAAAATAAACTACACCTAAATAATCATTTTCAAACTAAACATGCATTTCGAGCATTTAATTGCTGAGAGATTTTTGATTTGGCGGGAGAATAAATATTCTTAAACTTCCGTCTCTGAAGCAGAATATTAGAATGAGTACATTGCGAGCAATCCAGAAACGGGTGTTTTGGGCTTTGTTACATTTTGTGTAGATTGCATGATATATCTCACGCGTTGTTTTCTTTGTGTATATTTCTAGCACAAGTACATAGATACATAACAATGTTATTTTATCTCTCCGGTTGTTTAGAGGAAGAAGCAAAGCCAGTGTCACTGGTATCTGGCAACAAGCCAGCAGAAGGGAAAGAGAGTTTGTTGAATAAGCATAAAGGTTTCTTTTAGAGTAATAAATATTTTAAGTGTTCAAATTAATATTTTCGTTGTTATTAATTCCACGAATAAATTACCAAATCAATTATAGTATAATTAAATACTACCTTGTGCTCCTAGCCTATTCATTTCAGTGCAACCACCGTGATATTTGATTCGCATAAATAATTACTTTTTAATCAGCGTTATCCGATCAGGCCATAATCGAATCATAATTATCATAATTAGGCAAGGTGGAAAGACTCCAGAGGTACCCGCTCATGACAAGCAGCAGCCTCTGTCAGGTTTTCTAGAGGGAAAGGAGCATTTTCCTCGTTAAAGCAAATAAGTTTGAGTTATTCAGTGAGTAAGTTCGTGCCTGTGAAAATATTTTTAAAAACTATTATAGAATTTTAATAGAGATTTCAAAAATGCCACTTTCTGGAAAAAGAAAATAAAATACTAATTTAGACTTTCATTTTTTGATATTTTGATCCCCACTATCACAAAGCTATTCTCCTCTACGAACACGCTCATTCTTGGATTATCCTCAAAAGTCAGCTCGTGGTATAGCATTCCAAGAAAGGAAAGGAAATGGAATCAAACGTAGAGCGAACCGCTCTCCATCAAATATTTCCGAACTTTTTTGGTTTATTAATTAGGTTGGGAATATTATCCCTAAAAATTTGCAAACGTAATAAAATTATCTGAACTGTCAACTTTCCCAGCCATTCAAATAAATTTTAGTGCAACATTTAAAACATATATTAAATGATCGGTTCTGCTGGGTAGATATTGGCCAATACTTAACACAACAATACAACAAAATTCAATAACCTTATATCAACTTTATGGCATTACTTCACCAAAACCCAATTTCCGCAAGCAACGATTCTTAACAATTGATTGTAAACAATCGGACAATTTCATCCTTACGCAATGCAATGCATTAATTTGTAGCTAAACTTAATCGCTATTGATGTTTGCACAAATTTTCTCTGATGAATCATTTCGGCTAACAAAACGTCCTTTAGGTTTTGTCGGTTAATATCTTTTTGATCATATACTCAGATCAAGTGCAACATCTACAGAAATATTTAATGCCGTTTTTCCATTTTTAAAAATCTTGTTAAAAATAATTGCGCAGACGCCGCTATCAATAATGTTAAGAATATTTAAGATTAGGATAAGAAGATCATCCGTAATTAACAAATCGTAATATTACGCTAATCAATAGTTTTACCCTGAAAAGTTATTTCACTCATTCTTTTCCTTTTGTGGTTCAATATGACTTCGTAAAGCAATTAAAATTTTAATGAATGACTTTCTATCTTTTATGTATTTTTGACATTGAGATACGTTTGGACGGTGAAACAGGCTTTTGGCTGCTGAAACAACTTTTAATCTATTGAAGATTTGAATTTTAAATTTATGATATAATTAAGCATATTTTCCTTGTTATGAAATCCATGAATGAGATAGAACCACGTGGTATTTGTTTGCTATCAAAACAATGTCACACGAGTTCATCTTTTTCAGATTTAAGTTTGCTTTGCAGTTTATACGTGAAAATTTTTTACTGTTGGGTCAAATAAATTTTGCGTTTCCCATGTCTATATTTCTTATTGGTGTCATACGTAAATGTTGACATTTCTACTAAAACAAAAAATCTAATTCAGAATTCTAAAGGTCTCGTCTATACTTACTAATAAGTGTACGCCGTCTACTTTAGAACACTTTATCAACAAAGCGGGACTTTTCATGATGTTGTACAATGGTGAACTAAAGTAAAGAAAAAGAGTAAACCGACAAGTTTTTATTTGTAATGAGAAAATAAAATTAAATATTAGCTACTAAAGTAAGCAATATAGAAAAAAGTAAACAAGGTGCTGGGTTTACAAAAGATTCGTGTCTATTCCTCACTTCCTGGTTATCGCTATTTTTTGTTTTCAAATTTCTTAAAAGGAATTGGCGGATGGTAAAATCCATTATTTCTAAAAAGTAATATTGTAGGGCTGAGGAATTTATTGGATTTAGTAGTCAGGATTTGGATTTGTTTCATACTTTAACTTTCAGATATACTACATGCTTACCAGACCGAAAAATAATCTTCATTAATAAATAAATCAGAATATTAAAAAACTGAAATTCGTAGTTGAACTCAATTGGCTAAAATTAAAGTATATGCCTCATGTGATGTAAACCTTGACAAGAAGTCAAGTAAGTTCCAATTATTTCTGGTTGTTCCTGGAATTTAACAATGCAGTATCATTCTGAAGTAAGGTATTTTCTTGGCTCTGTATTATCTCAATTTTTATACAATATTTTATAATCTGAATTACCAACCCAATAAAAAGATTATATCGTTTAGTAAAAAAAACCGCGCTATCGGCGTTCATTTATGCCCTTGGAATTCGCAGCAAATATAGGACCAATATAATTTTACAAAAATGCAGAGCAGTCATAAAATATTTCGAAACCCTTGAGCGTTTTGTCATCCTTTTAATAGGGATTGTGGAAACGCCATTATTAACAATTTTTAAAATAAATTTAAACTTTGCAACCAGGTTGTTCTGTGTTATTATTACTAGCTTGAAAAGCTAGTTATGAAATCAGTATGTTAGTCTGTCTGTCCGTCTGTCCGTCTGTCTGTTTCCGCAAGAACTC
>JAANSO010004262.1:0-10293 GCA_036507315.1 Lepidocyrtus fimetarius | reverse complement strand
ATTCAATTGATGTGTCGATGGCGGTAATTAATTAACTAAATTAATTAGTTGATAAGAATTTAGTTGTTGATTTTAATCACAGGAGATTGAAAGAGTTGCCTTGAATATTGATAACGCGTACAACATACCAAACTTGGACTTCAAGGGTTACGTTTGCAAGACAAATCACTCGTCAAACACTGTCTTTAGGGGTACAGGAGGACCGCAAGCTACTTTTCTAATTGAAAATATTATCGACACGATTGCCACTTATTTGAAAAAGGATCCGTGTCAAGTACGATCCCTGCAGATTTATAATGAGGGAGACTTCACCCCTTATGGGCAATCCCTTAAGGACTCTACAGTTTTAAAGTGTTGGAATGAATGCTTAAAGAGTTCGGAGTATAGGAAGAAAAGGGAGGAAGTTGAGGCTTTCAATAGAGAAACTTCTTTTAAGAAAAGGGGAATTTCTGTTAATCCAATTAACTACGGGGTTGGATACACTGTCCAGCATTTAAATCAAGGAGCGGCTTTAGTTCATATTTACACTGATGGAACTGTGCTTGTTTCACACAGCGGGGTGGAAATCGGCCAAGGCGTGCATACCAAAATGATCCAGGTAAGTCTTATTGTACCCTTAAATTAATACAATTACTTAATTAAGATTTAAATATTAGATTGCTACAAGTATACTTAAAATCCCGGGAGGGAAAATACGAATTATGGAAACGGCCACAGATAAAGTTGCGAATTGTACGCCTTCGTCTGCTAGTATGACCACTGATTTGAGTGGAGGGGCGGTTATGGTAAGCACAGTGCAATTCACCGGTTACGTATTTACTATTAGTAAGTTATGTAAATGAGTATTTTAATGTTACAAAGAATGCCTGCCAAAAACTAGCCGAAAGACTGGAGCCTTATAAATTAAAGTACCCAGAAGGCGCCTGGGAAGATATCGTAGTGAAGGCGTATGAAGACAGGGTGAGCTTGTCTGCAACGGGTTTTTATAAAGTTCCGGAAATGGGAGATCATTATGATGCGGGAGAGGTTCAGGGAAATCCGTGGAGTTATTTTTCCTCTGGTGCGGCATGTACTGTTGTGGAGTTGGATTGTTTGTCTGGGCAATTTGAGGTAATTCAAAATTATAAGTTTTATTTTAAATTGTGTGATAATCATTAATATTTGAATGTAGATTTTAAGCACGGATATAGTAATGGACGTGGGAAAAAGCTTAAATCCAAGTATTGACGTAGGTCAAATTGAAGGGGCTTTCATGCAAGGCGTAGGGCATTTTCTATTGGAAGAATTAGTTTACGATGAAAACGGAAAATTGGTTACGTCTGGTCCGCTAACTTATAAGATTCCAACTGCTAATGATACACCGCATGAGTTTAACGTGTCTTTCTTATTGGGGCCTGGAAATCCTAAAGCGGTTTATTCATCTAAGGTAAGTACAGTCAGAGAATTCTCATCGATGTATTTAGTAATTCCATAATAATTTTAATTCATTTTTAGGCAATTGGAGAGCCTCCAATTTTATTAGCAACTTCTGTATTCTTCGCGGTGAAAGATGCAATTCGTAAATTCAGAGAAGCTAATGGAAAAGATGTTAATTTTAGGCTGGACTCGCCAGCCACAGTTGAAAAGATTTTGTTGAGTTGTCACACAATCTTTGAAGAATCAAGCCAAATAAATTGTGATTTAAAATAAGTATTAATTAACTATTTACCTGTGAAAACAGAATAAAATGAGTTTTTGAAAAACAAAGCCAAATCTTTAGAAGTACAATTACGTTCCACGTTTCATACATTTCATGAAATCATACATCGAATTACAATGAATATTTGGGGTGGGATTTATTTTAAAATGATGGGCTCACATTTTTGAAGATTATAAAAAAATTACAAAAGAATAAGTTTTTTCAAGGTTTCGTTATTCTATTGTCTATGCAAAATATTATTGCACAACTTTGTCATTAACTTTGGCAATGATTCAAAATATTGAATGCTATAAGAATAAAAGTATGAGAATATTTTACTTTTTTAGTTTGGACCCTTTTAAATAATACAATATTTTTAAAAAATGAAGCATTCCACAAAATTATATTTTTACGTGATAGTCACATTACTATTTGTTCATTCTGTTTTGGGACAAGACGAAGCACCAGCCCCTGAAGGAGAAGCTGCACCACCTCCCGCCGAAGGAGATCCCCCTCCTGCACCTGCTGAAGGTGGGGCTGAAGGTGCTGCACCACCCCCAGCGGAAGGACCTGCGGGCGAACCTGCCCCTGCAGCTGCTGCGAAAAAGGAAACTATTGCGGATACAGAGTTCAGAGGTCCTTCGGCTTGGCTAAGGATATGTGAACCTGGGGCGAATAAATTCGTTGGGGTTGTCACCGAAGCCAGGGATGAATGCCCGGGTGGATATTGGTTCCATGATACGATAAAAATTGGATGTGCTTGTGGACACGGCGTGTAAGATTTAATTAAATATAACCTAGAGAATTTAAATCTAATGAGATTACGTAATTGCAGATGGGTGTTTGCCAAAGGATGGTGTGACCACTCAGCAAAAGTGATTGTTGCGAGGAATGGATCTTGCTTCAATGTTAATAAAGATGTAAGAGATAATTTTAGTAAATTACGTAATTTTAACTAATTTTAAATATAACTCTGCAGGTTAAGTACATTAAGCATATTGGCTGGAGTAACAATGCCTTTATGCCTTATCATTTTGCTGCGACAAGTGGTATGGAATATGTTCAGTATGTCCCAGACGTGTCTACCTTATCAGGCGGAGCCACCTATTTCCATCATGAATACAATCAACATTTAGGAGCTATTAATCGAGCACATGGAATAGAGTCTATGACCGGAAGGGTTTGCTATTCTCATGAAGGGAACGTGTCTAGGACGCTGGCTATGAAGTATTTTGTACCGAAACTGCCCTACATGCAAAAATTAAGCTGTTTTGCTTACGCGTTCCAAGATTTACACAAGTTTGAGTATGATGCCGGGTATAACGTCAATGAGGGGTTGACTTTAGTTGGTAATTTGATGAAATTGTTACTAATATAAGAATTTGCATAAACAACTAATTAATTATAATTTGGACAGAGGAACCTTCCGACCCTTTTGAAAAGCCGGCACCCTGGACTACACCAGAGGATGCTACCAAGTGCGCTACAGAATGTCCCGCAGCTTTCAAATTGTCATTGAATCTTGCAAAAAACAATCAGTTTAGCCCCGGACTATGTTGATCCCCTCATTGATGAATATTTTCTTGAAGATCTTAAAGAAATGGGATGGAATGATACAACTTCTTTTCCAACATCCCTTCCAGATCAGAATTGTTCCAGGCAGTATACTTTAACAAATAAAACCGTTTTGGAGATTCAAGAACAAACCAAGCGCATTCTTCAGTTGAATCTTGTATCCTCCGTGGCAAATGGCGTGGCGCCGAATGTATTCTATCATGATTATAAATTATTGCAAAAGGCTAGAGCTATTTTTGACAAAGTCTGTCCGGAAGAAGAACTGCCGTCGCCGGTGCTCACGGGGATGTTGAGAATGTTCAGAGTTATTGTCAATGAGAGCTTTGATCATTATCCTTTTGAACAAGTTGGGGATGATGAGCAGGCCAAAAGCATTTTAGAAATTTTGGGACAATGTGATGACCAAGCGAAACCAATGACTTTTATCTATGATAACATGAATGTCCCCAAAGCGAGTGGGAGTGGGAATGACAGTGAGAATGGCACAGATCCTGTGGGTAGGGCGGGGTCGGCCAATGGAGAATGTGAAGTGCAAACCAAGGTAAATTTATTATTTGATTTTGTTTTGAACTTGACTAATTTCCGGTTTTTTACAGTTTCTTGGAGTGCAGTATGATTTCAAAGGAGAGTTAAACTAGAACGATTTTAGCGAGATTGCCTTGCCATTTGTGGACTAACGTTACAGATTTAGATTTGGTGATAGAAACTGCGTGGAAAACTGTTATGTTTGCGCATTACTATTGCGCAAGGCATTTTAACAATGCTAGTGCGAGGTTCAGTACTTTTGAGCAGAAGTTGGAGAAGTTTTTTAATCGGTGGATTCAGCATAGATGGTGAAAAATAGAGAAAGTTTGAATGAAACTGAATTTTAATTAAGTTAGATTAATTAAGGTTTTTTGTGTAGGTTCTATCCGGGATCGTCTTTTTCAGGATATAGTTATCTCTATCAAATGTACAATCTTACAAAATTTGCGGTGGCTATGGATCGATGCGTTGCGGCTGCGAGGTCCTTTTCAGTTTATAGAAAGTGGTTGCAAAGGCCAGTGTATTTGAAGTTCTTAGGTGGAAGGTGAGTTTTAATGATTATTTATTAAAGATAATGACAATTGAGAAGTTAAACTTATTTTTAACTGTTAAGGCTATTCGAAGAGCAATACGACATTCCTGACAATATTGCTGGACGGACAAAGTAAGGAGTACTTTTTGATATTAATTTAAAAAGGAATTAATTTTGAATTTTATAATACAGGTTCGATGCTATCAACCCAAAACGTAATAAGTTTGCTGATAAAGCCTACTGTCTTCCGTATTGGCATGCGCCTGCATCCAATCCCGGGTTAAATTACAAACCGGAAGGTGATTACAAGCCGGGATGTGTAATGTATAGAAAAGAAGAGTGGGAAAATCCTTACATGCCCGCGTCCAGACCGGGTGATGGGTGGAAAAATACAGTTGGATTCTAATCATCTTAATACCTTAAATTTATTTGAGTTAAATAAAGGAATAAATTGTGACTATAAATCTTAAACATTTTACTTGCTAAATACAACTTGCATAGCCAACTTTGACGTCGGGTCCCGTTGCTGAGGTTAAATATGAGAAAGGGAAGCTTCCAGAAGGTATGTTATGACAGGCGGCCCCTATCTCTCCTTGTAAATTAACTGTGACAATGGCTCCGCTGAAATTCGGGTAGTAACTGGCAATTCTGGCTATTGCGTAACGCCCCGCTTCTTCAGGGGTTTTGCCTTGGCGCATTTGTTCAACTGCGAGCAAACTCGGGAGAAATCTGGCCATTATGTCTCCATCCCCTGTGGCACCAGCCCCGCCCACTTCTTTGTCGACGTAGCTTCCAGCACCGGTGATTGGAGCGTCTCCGACTCGTCTGAAATCAAACGGTTAGCGTTTTATAACTGTAACATTAAAATAAACAAAAGTTGACCTCACCCTGGAATCTTATTCCTGGCTCCATTTGACGAAGAACCTGAAGCGATTCGCCCATCCCCGTCGATTACAATCATACTGATTGTATCGTGATTGAATTGGTCAATTTTTGGTCGTTTTTGGTCCTGTGGAGTTTGGAGTAAACTACGATTTGAGGAGATTGGAGTGTAAGGTCCGCAATTTTGTGTTGGGTCGGGGGAAACATTTCGCCAGTAATTTGGCTGGCATTTACTTTCCTTCCAGTCGTTATGCATTTTATGGGATTCTTCAGTAGTTAAGTTTTCCAAGGAGAATCCCATTTTTAATGCGAATTCTGTCGCTAATTCTCCCACAAGGAGGGTATGCCCCGTGTGTTCCATTACTTTTCTGGCAACTCCGATTGCGTTTTTAACTCTTCGTAAACATCCAACTGCTCCAACGGCATGTGTTTCTCTAATTAAAGTTAAATATAATCAAATTGCGCAATTAATAATGTAATGATAGTTTTCCTTACCCATCCATTATCATGGCGTCTAAGGTCGTCTCCCCGTTTTCATCTGGACTTCCTCCGTATCCTACAGTTCGGTCACATTGCAATTCTTCACATCGAGCACAGCCTTTCTCTACAGCATCTAAGGCATTCCCTCCAGATAATAGTTCATTCCATGCTAAAAAATCACAAATTCGATTAAATTTAACTTTGAAGTTAAATTTAATTGAATTAGAAACTTGATCAAGTTTCTAATTAACGATTTTAAACTACCTGACTTTGCTCCTTCAGTAAATGCCCAAGTGTTGATAACCACAGGCCAAGGGTCATTTTGAGCCTTATCAATCGTTTCCTTAGACGAAGTCACTTCACGTTGGAACGAATTTTGCATGTTATCCTCCATTGAATTTAAAGAACTGTCTGAATAATCTTCGGATAAATCTTTTTCCCAATCTTGCCAGTTAAAATGCCGAATTATTTTCACTGGTTTCTTCTCCGACCATTTGTAACTGTCTTGTGCAGTTGCCAAACTTGTGTAAATTAATAAAAATGCCAAAGAAAATGGAACCTGCCCACCTCTACGAGTTCCGAGAATTTTCATTTTTATCGAGTCTTAAGAATGGATTTTTAATGGATTTTAATAAACAACTTTAATTGTTTTTAATTCATGTCTGCCTATTTGTACAAGTTGATATCATTTGTATGCATCTGAGGTAAATGTACACACAAGTTGATGGTCAAACCATGAAATGTCAAATTTATCTTGAATGACGAAGCGTGTGGGTATTTTTTAAGTTTGGAGAAGTTCGTTGATTCTGTGATGTTAACTTGAAGGTTACATTAATAGAGATTGACATGCCATGGACATGGCTGATATGGTTTAATCCTGTCCCGTTGCAATTCATTAATGAAATCAATGTTAAATATTAAAAAAATATGAGTAATTTTATGACTGGGTTTACTTTAACAAGATTGAGCTGTAGTAAAAGGCTCTGGGACAATGTGAGACGCATGTATTAAACATTAATTAAATGTTTGGTTGTTCTATGTAAACTTTATTAAGAAATTTTTCATGTAACATGTAATTTGATAAGCACAAACAATTTTTTAAATATTTTGTCTTCTTTTTTATTAAATTAAATACATAAAGTGACATTTACCTAGTTAAACTCTTCGTTTTAGTCGTGATGATGGTTGTTTATAACTTTTGGAGAAAAGTAAATTTTATTCCGACAAATTGCTATTTTTCCTGAAACTATTAAATCATTTGGCTTACAAGCCCAAACGGGAACAGGTCCCACGGCAATACAAACCTCGCCATTCCACCTCCAAATCCCAGTTTTTGGGCATAAAAAGTCCTTTTCGTTTTTCTCGGTTTTCGCGTCAAGGGCTTCCCTTGTAGCTTCAAAGTCAAAGTAAGCTTCCCTTTGATTAGGAACGTTGTGGTATTCATCAGCAGCGTTGTTACTTTCATCAGAAGCTTTCTCTTCACTTTCGTCACTACTTCTAGAGTCTATTATTTTTACATTCCCTGATTTTAAAATATTCTCCAAATCGCTTCTCTTTCTCTTTCCAAAAGTGAAGTAATTGGAGAGCATGTCCATAAATGAAGCTGTTTTCTCTGGAGCACTCTTCATAAAGTCGGGGTTTGTAACGGGAGCGGAGTAAGGATAGGGAAACATTGGCTGGCCAAGTCCTGCAATGCTGGGAGATGGAAGGGGAAGTGAGTCTTTCATTTGTTGGTGGAATTGAAAAGTGGGATTTACATTGTTGCGGACGTCGTGGATATAATTTGGGTTTGGGAGGGGATATTGCGACACTTGCTGGGGTGGGAGTTGTGCCTGCGGTGGGGGAGGTAATTGTTGTTGTGGAGGAGGAATTGCTTCAACTGGAATTTGATTCTCTGCAGGACTCGAGGAATAGACTGGTTGAGCTTGTGAAAACGATCCCATTAAATTAGTGTCTTGAAAGTTCATGGTAGGCTCTGCAACTGGACTAAGCATTCCTGATGGAAACGGAACAACTTGTTCTTGAGCCACTGTGCTGTCCGCAGTATTTTCAGATGAGCTGAATCCTGGAATGGATAATGAAGGGATGGACATTGTAGGCATTGAAGGCATGGACATTGAAGGAAGTGAAAGCCAGGATAATATTCCATCTCCTGATGAGGCTGCAGCGGCGGCAGAGACTTCATCCGCTAAACTGTTCATAATGGCGGCGTCTTCTTCTGGAGACTTTGCAGAATCGTAGGCATTTCCTGTCCAGGGAAATATTGTTTCGAGAAGGCTGGGATGAGGTGTTGTGGTAGGTATGTATTGAAACTTTCCATTCACCAGTTGATAAGCGTTTACATTTTGCCTTTTGTAGTAGTATCCCTGTGAGCTCACTTGAGAACTTAGAGAGCACCAAAGAACCAACGACAGAAATTTGCGGATTGTCCCCTGGAAAATTAATCAATTCACTTTAATCACATCCCAAGATAGAAATTAAACAGAGGATTTTCAAATTCAGGTCACAGTTATGCTCCCATTTTGAAAAATTAAGCTTACCATCTCAAAAGAGGGAAGGATCCGTGCAAATAAAAAGTTACTCAGTTGGAAACTAATCGGTTTTATGAGACTTATCCTCTCCACAGCTACTTCTTTACTGACTGGATGTGATTAAAGAGGCGTTGCATTTGCCAGCTAAAATTATCCTCAAATTTTCTCCCCTGGTATTTTATTTTAAGCCTTTTTCTTCATCACTTCAAAATTTCCATTGAGAAGAAGAAGAGTAATTGAAATTCATGAGAGCGCAGCTTGTTCCTGACTGATTTTTACTCCTTTGGGTTTCCCTTTACTACATATCCGGCGGCAGGGATGCATACATAGTACGTAGTAATGAATTTCATTTCATTATGCAAAATCTCCCTTTCTAATGGATGAGCAGGTCCTTATCCGTACGGAACTATTTTTATCACAAAGACATGCACAACATGACAGGTAATGCTTAATCATAAATGATACAGCGATGTAGTAGTCCCTTAAGTCCCTGCATCTCCAGGCCTGACATCACTGAGTGTGTGGTTTTGGGTCCTCATCGTATTAAATCCTCTCACCTCGCGTATCTTCTTCATATCTTTTAAAGATCCGTGTGTAGCAGGAGGTAAAGTACTAAAGGGTGAACAAGATAAGAACTTTGCCTTTTCTGGGTTCACGTAACTTTGATTTAAAAACTAGGGCATCTCACACACTCTTGTACATAATCTGATTTAAAAGTCAAACTATGGCCCATTTCACTTATGTAAAAATAATTTTAAAATCAAAACATCCTGCTTCTTGGGCGTCTTTCTGACTTTTGTTTGCCTTTTTCAAAGATCCGTTTCAAATGGAAAGTGTTTTTTTGAATTGTTAAGGGATAAGAAGAGAGGAACATGGATGAAAAATGACAATAAGTAGCAAAATTCTTTCCTTTTTCTTGGAAAAGTAAATCTTTTGTGACTTTTGTCTCGTAGATGAAGTCCTTGTGATTTCAGGTGATGAATTTCACACTTTCATTAGTAAGTTTTAAATTGGGAAGAAAGTGAAAACAAAAAAGATACCGACATGGTTAACTCGTTTTATTGAATTGGAAATGAGCTAAATGAACCAAATTTTAACCCTAAAAGAGCCATTTTTTCAGGGTGAATTGAATCAAACAATGAAAAGCCAAAAACCACTCTCTCATTTTGAAGTGCGTTGTATTATATGTCTCTAAACCTTTTTAATGAACCAAATTTTAACCCTAAAAGAGCCATTTTTTCAGGGTGAATTGAATCAAACAATGAAAAGCCAAAAACCACTCTCTCATTTTGAAGTGCGTTGTATTATATTTCTCTAAACCTTTTGTAAAAGTAATAATAATAATACACTTGAAGTCAGTAATTCAGAATTTAAAGGGAAGATGATGAAATGACAATTGAATATTAACGTAGCAAAGAAGATGAGTATTAATGCAGAGCATGTAAAGTATTTGAACATTATTGAATAAGTTTTATTAAAAACTTTCTTCAACTCTAATCTGATTTTAGAATGACAAAGAGACATTAGTATTTATATACATATTATAATAGCATACTCTAATCCCAGCCTTACACAGAAAAGGCGCAAATAATTGTTCATAAAAATTATTTTTCATTGATAGAATATTATAAATGAATCGAATTGAAGTACAAAAAGTTTTAGTTTGTTTTATACAATATTAGCGAGATAATCTTTGACCTCCGATACACTAAGACGACGGAATCCATCCTTTGTTACGACTCCAAGCTCAATATTCTCAGACGTCATTTGTCCTTCGAAACTTTCCTTCAGAGCTAAAATTGCCGTGTGGATTGCATCTTCTAACTCGATATCATTCTTGTATCTGAAAATTAAAAAGACCTTGTTCAAAAAGAGTGTCTCATTCATTTGTATTTTCAACCACAAAAAAGGATAGGATTTTAATTATATTGACTAGCCAAATTCTATAATCCTTTTCCCAAATTACATCCGCATTGTCATATATCAAGCTAAAGTAAAGATATCTTGTGCTAGTGACAGATGGGAGGTAAGGCATGCGGTATTTTATATTTAACTTACCTCTTCTCTAAGAAAGTCTTCCCACTAATAAA
>JAANSO010004261.1:0-10294 GCA_036507315.1 Lepidocyrtus fimetarius | reverse complement strand
ATTTTAGTTGCCGAATGTCTGTTACATTCTTCCTTGGTCCGTTGGATTTTGGTGGGCGAATTGAGGTGTATCTCTGATAGGTCAAACCTCCAAAGTCTTTGAAGAAGTCGTGAGACAAAAATTTCACTTTGTATGGAAACGGTGAGCCCCTGGCTTGCTCGCATATTTTAACATAATCCAAAGGAATATGAATTTCTTTCCCACGAAGTTCCCTTTCAATATTTGCATGGACTGAGTCGACTTCCATTTGCGTGTGACCACGCTCCAGAAACTTTTGAAAGATTACTTGCTTTTTGAGAACTGAATACTGAAGTAATGTGTTTGCAAGGGTCACATTGCGGTTTTGATAGCCACAGCCGTCACTGTATATTATTAATGGCTTGCTAGAGCTTATCTGTGTCTGCATAAAGTTCCAAATACAGGATGCGAAAACGGATGCCGTAAGACCACCCTCTGTTTGGTCCCATAAATAGCAAATTACTTTCTTTGATTTCAAATCATATACTGTAAAGTTATGCACAGCTAGCTTGGTCTTAAAATAATAAGCGTTTGAGTTAACTACTGGTGCAAATTTTACAGCTTGTAGATCCATGCAAATAGCGTTGCACTGCTGTTGAAGCGCAGCTTTCTTGTCATTGAATTTCTCTATTCGAGCGTTGACTTTCTTGACAATGTGAGCTTCATATTCCTCTTGTGCCAGGTTACCGACCTTGTGTGCAGAACAAATATTGCAGACATCCTTCTTGGGACGATGAATTTTGTACTTTAGATTGTCCAAAGTGTACATGAATCTTCGATGAGAAAAGAACAAGCAACGTTTTCTTAACTGCCTAACTTTGTACGCCCTGTACACATCCGATTTACTTCGAAATGGTCCTTCAAAATACTGAAAACTGGTTGTGGAGCGGCAGTAGTGACTGGGAAGCTTTGCCAAACTTCGAAGGAATGAACGAGCTTTTTTTTCAACTGGATTTGGTTTTTGAGGTTGAGGTCGAAATTCCTTTGGTTGATCTGAAGTGATCCAGTTATATAACTGATGTTTTTTAATTCCCAAAGTGCTCATAAACATTGCTTTGCAAACCGGCGTCTTCAATCCATTCAGTGGCAAAAAGTAAGAATAACTGAAACTGCGCGGCTTGATAGGGTTGTCAACTTTTCTGGTAATTTTCTTCAGAGTTCTGTTAACGAATCCATTAACATAATCCTGCTTTTTTCCCCACGAATCCTTTTCCCAAAAGGCTTTAAAAATTTGATCTCTGGCTTCAGCGGAAAATGAGTGACATTTTCGGCGAGTTGACTTTTTGCAATGACTGGATGTACAAGCGCTTCCAATCTTCTTTGATTCCTTCCGGACTTTTCGACGCTTAGGTTTTCCATTTTGCATTTCAGTCATAGCTCCAGTGTATGCTTCTCCCCTCACTCTTTTAGCTTTCTGTTTTTCTGCATTCCAGTTTGCTTTATTCCAGTTCTTGCGTCGCTGGATCCGAGTTCTTTCTGGAGTTTCATCAACCACAAGCTCCTAATTAAAATAAAAATACAGGAATTATTTTATTGAGTCTTGACAGAAATTATTCGAAAAGACAGATTGCATAGAACTATTGAATTTTAAAACGTATAGAAAATTGAAATAGTTTAACCTACATTTGATAAAGTCGCTGTTGAATTTGATGATGTCTGACTGACAATGGCTTGTACCGTCCCTTGTCTGCCAACGGAGGTAGTGATATTAAAAGCCGGACTTGTTAACTCGTTAAAACTAGGAAATTCTGATAACAATAAACAATGTTTATTATGTTTTTTAGGAAGAATTAATCAATGTTTTTGTAATTAAGTGTTATTTTTAAAAATAATTTAGTCTAAAACAGTTTTCAAATTTTAAACACTTACCATGACTGCTTGACGCATATGCATTTTGAACTTCCTCAATAGCGAATATTGGACCGGCCGGATTTTCAATTTCCCTACTTAAATCTTCCATCATGTCAATAACAAATCAATTTAGCATTATTTAAAGTGAATTTTAACAAAATTAAATAAGTTTTGCACTCGTTCACTCACAAATATTTACAACGACGCAACGACCAAAGGTGTAAAGAGAAAGCTTTTGTTTACCATTTTTCTGCAGAATTTCATTAAAATTCAAAACTACCTCATCTTTGCATTCCATTTTGGGCATTGTATGTCACAAAGATTTTGCAAGTACTCTATGGTTTCTGAAAAACGACTTGACCCCTTTTCGAGACTTGGCCAGAATGACTTGACCCTTTTTCGAGACTTGGCAAGATCGACTTGACCCCTTTTCGAGACTTTTTGGATTCGACTTGACCCTTTTTCTTGAGCAAACGACGATATGCGCATTTAACCCGCTTTATTGCCCGCACAGGAAAACAAAAAATGCTAAAAACAATGAATTTTCTATAATCCCCTAAAATAATTTAGTAATTGCTTTCCTTGTTCATTTGATTGTTTTGTTTTCTTAGCTTGGTTGGCATGAACCAACTTACACACATAGTAAAAATATTCTTAAAAACATTACAAAATGTGAACATCTCCGTTGAATAAATTTTAGTAAAAACATGTTTTATGCAGGATGGAAAATCAGGAGATGTACAAAATCCTCATTTGGTAAAAAAACTTCTTTACAAGAGGCAATTTTAATAGCTTACATACTCCTTGCTTTTTAATAGTAGAATTATTCACACAAACAAATTTTATACTTTAATTTATATTTTTAATTTATTTTAAATTATTTGCACTTTCAATGTCGGGGAGAACTAAAAGTCTGTGATATTTGGCAAACCACAGTCCCTGGTATCAAATGTATGTCATTTTCTCACAAAATGGGTGATTAGTGCTATGTGCCGAAAGCATTTAGTGAAATAAAAGCAGAGCATTTATAATATTATCCAAAAGCCCTTGCAGGTAATCCATCGGCGTGTCTTTTTGAATAACAAAGAAATCGCCGCACTTAATTTTTATCCTTTTTTCAGCACTCCAGCACTTACCAAAGTAATATTTCCTGCTGAATTTATTCCCAGTCCGCCACTCCCTTTTCTTTTCATCCACAATTTCTTGACTTATTTCCGTTATGTTGACAACACTAGTCAAAAACACACTTATGGCCATTAACTCCACTGCGGCAAATACTCCAAAACTTCCCAAAATGAAATCAGGAATAACCCAATTTAAAATTATGCAAATATCAAAAGCAATAATTTTTTGAAAAAGAAACAAAGCCAAGGCAATTCCTAAGGAAATGTGGAATTCCGCAATTGCAAAAATTATCCTGAAAAAGTTAAAAGTTTCCAATTGCATTTTCGCAGAAACTCTGGATCTAGATTTTAAAAACGTCTGTAAGCAATTGCGCACAGTGATGGCCGGCACCAGCCCAAGCAAAATGAACAAAAAACAAACACGCATAATTTCGAAAGTGATTATAAAAACTAAAATTAATTTTCCCACAAAAAATAAAATATTAGCGCTAAAACTCCTTTCATAAGCTGATGGCATCACAAAAGCTTCCAGAATTGGGTGAAACGGGTCAATTTCTATGCAAACTTCAATCACAACAAATCCAGGGAGTCCAAAAAGTATTACAGTTACAATGGCTAAGGCTAAACAGCCACAAATGTCCCAATCCTTACTTTCCCTTTTCACAATGAATCCTAAACAAACAATGCATATATGTACGCAAATTTAATAATTAAAATAATTAAAATCTTTTATTTTTCTAACTTTGTCTTTCCAGCTTAAGCAGTTGATTCCAAGCAAACACGAAATCTTCTCCGATGAAATAAACCAAGTAAAACCAGACGGACAACCCACTCCCAAAGACGCCCAGGTAAATTAAATAAATTACTTGAACCAATTCAAGTTTAAATGTTGAAGGACTAAGCAAAGAAAAAGAAAGAAGGACGAAAACGGATCCCAGACCTAAAACAAATGTAAAGAAAATTGATGCGACGCAAAATGGAATGTGCTTTCTCTGAAGTAGTGGCTCCAGCTTAAATTCCAGTGTTTTCCCAGTAACTAGGATGTTAAAGGGGGTCGGATAAGCCTTGCAAATATAATTTTGATAGATGCCACATGCCCACTTGAAAAGTGGAGTGACTACGTAATTATCACCAAAATTGTTCATTTTTTATTCCTTTATCTTTTAAATGGTGAAAAAAGGTTCTTAAGTTGCTTATTCAAGAAATAATACCAAACTGAAACTGAATCGTTTTTTATTCCGTATATTAAGTTTCATTTTTTTAATAAGTCCTTTTTAATCAGAATTTACAACATTTTAAAGTTATAATAGATTATTGATTTCTGACATGAGCCATGTATAATTCCTTTAGCAAGCCAAAAAATTGTAAATTTAAAACTGAATCAGCTTTTTAAGCTCCATGGGTTTTTGAATTTGTTTTCTTGACTTTTCTATGCATAATCCGTTTATTACTAGAAAGAAGACAACGAAAGGATTCCTGGCGATTGTTCTAGTCTAAATTATAAAAAATGGTTTACCAAACACATCAACCACATGAACTTAAAATTTCTTCCTTCCACAAATGTCCCACATCAATTCAAGGGTCACCTCGACAAAAACCGATAGCACGTGTAGCATCAACATAAATATACAACCTAAAGATTTATTGATTTTCATATTCATTTGTAAGTCTCCAACTTACCCTTTCCTTAGAATAATGCAGGGAAAACAAATAAAGCTGCAAATATGAAAGGTACTTTTTAAAATTTTAAAACATTCTACCCAAACATTCCTTTCAAATTGTCCTCCATTTCATCCTCGTGTATTTTGAAACCTTCCTTTCTTCCGGGAAGAGTGAAAGGGGTTAATTTGGATGCTTTTAAGGTGACTTGCATAAAAAACTGTTAGGTAATAAAGGAAGTACCACGCGGGGAGGGGTAAAAATATTGTAGGTTTGTCTTTCTGGAATGAAAGCATTCCAATGACTATTTGAATTCATAACGAACTCGTCTAAACAAATCAAGCATTAAGCATTCAACAGAAAAGAAAATTACTTTTATTTCTGTACCATTAAAAAATCTAAAAGCCAGAAATAAGCGGAAATGTTCTTTATTTGCTTTATCTGTTTCATTCATATGATTTCCGCAGTCACCTCAATCAAAAGTTTTACTCCGAGCACTCCATTTTGCCAAAACCTTGAAAACTTTAGAGAATGCACTTTTACATTCTTTCATTTCTACAATTTTCAAGTTAATTCCGAGCTTTTGAACATAATCCAAAAGTATTTTCCCATCAATCAAGTAAATTTCCAGTTCAGTCAAACCCGTCCAAAAGTAATTTGGGTTGGATCCATTCAACAAGTTGAAATCTCGAGTTTTCTAAAAAATGAAGCAATTACTAAACTTTCACGTTGTAAAGTTGGAATAATCTTCTCCTCAGAGATTGTCCAGTCGCCCTGGAGCACACAAAAACAGCTGCAACTGTTCCACCCTCATTTCCTATGGATCCTTTGGAATTCTCAGGCAACAATTGAATGGAGGGAGAGCTTTAACAATTTCGCAATACCCGGAATCATTTTCCTGTTCATCTCAAACTTCAACGAGGTCCATCTATACTATACAAATCCATGCAGTGAATCTCATTTTGTTGATCTGCCACCTTCAGAAGGAATAAACGATATTATCCAATCAAGGAAAGAAATGCATTTAGATATGAGCAAAATCAAAATAAACTTTTTTAACCTTCGAAATATTAAATATTACGAGAAGGACCTCTCCCAGGTTTGCATTGTGTATACAATAAAAGTTGTGTTGTGGTTTGCATTAATATTGTACATTCGAGCTTTTAGAGCCAGTCGTATTCATTTAATGAATTTATCCTCATTTAATCTCAAACTCAGCTTACACAAACAAATAAAAATTAATTGCCATTGTTATTACAATTATTCTCTCATTCTTGAGACAAAGTCTGAAAGTTGGAAAATGATAAACACAACTACGTTAGAACATTTGACTAGCCTTTGGTTTGGCCTGCGTCTTTACTGCAATGGCTTTACCTAAGGACACAAAGAAATGCAAGAATTGTTCCGAAACAGCTTGCAAAGAAGTTTGCGTGGGAAAACGCTTTAGCGAAGCTGGGATAAATTGTGTTCAGAAGTGCACCGGCAACCCTTCTACATACATAGTTAATCACTGGAAAATGTTTTTAAGTAGTCAAAACAATATGTTTATGCTAACCTGCAAGGGATTCCAGTTTAGATTTTTGCCAATTACCGGGCTAAGTAAACGTCGTCTACCTGCTTTATTTTACAAATTAACCTGGTATCCATTGCATTCCCAGCGTCTCAATCTACTTAAACGCTGCTTTGTAAAAGGTGTGCATAATATAACTTTATTTCTGATAAAATTATTCAAATTTCTTTCAAATTAAATTGCTTCTGCATATTAAACAACTTTTTAAAAAACAGGCAATTAAAAGTCTGGTATAATTATCAAATTCAATAATCTTAAGAAATCAGTATATCCAAAAGCTAAACCTGAAGTTGAATCCATCAACATTATTTCGTAATTCATTTTTTAAAATAAAATAAGCTGAAATTAATTTATAATTTACAATCAAGTTATCTCAATTGGTTTGTCAATTGGAAGTAAACCTGGCGCATGACAAAAACCATTAATTTTTAATAAAAATGATTAATTTGTTATAAATCCTGATTAAAAATGTTTTAATGCAAAATTGGAACTGGATATACGTAATCTAAACTAAATTGAATTATCAATATTTGTTTTTCATACGTAATATATTTTTCAGTGTGGTAATATTGTTTGAATGAGTAACCAAAAATTTGGGAAGCCTTTTTTAATTATTTAAAAAACAAGGATTTTTTTTAAAATGAGTTATTTTGGTGGTAATCACGTAGTCACTCCACTTTTAAAATGGACTTGCAACATCTATCAAAATTATATTTGCAAAGTTTATCCGTTCCCCTTTGAAATCCTAGTTAACGAGAATACATTGGAGTTTAAGCTGGAGCCACTACTTCAGAGAAAGTACATTCCATTTTGCACAGCTTCAATTTTCTTCACATTTGTTTTAGGGCTAGGCTCAGTTATATTCCTTCTTGTCTTGTCTTTGCTCACCCCTTCAACGTTTAAACTTGAGTTGGTTCAAGTAATCTATTTAATCTACCTGGGCATCTTTGTGGGAGGGTTGGCCGTTTGGTTTTATTTGATTTTTGTCATCGGAGAAGATTTCGTGTTTGCTTGGAATCAACTGCTGAAACTGGAAAGACAAAGTAATAAAAATATAATTTACTTATTTTAATTATTAAATTTATGTTTTAATTGTTTAGAATTCATTGTCAAACGTAAAGGTAAGGATTGGGACATTGTTGGCTGTCTTACCCTAGCCATGATAATTTTCACTGTTTTTGGCCTCCCAGGATTTGTTGTGATTGAAGTTTGCATGGAAATCGACCCATTTCACCCAATTTTGGAAGCATTTATAATGCCATCAGCTTACGAAAGAAGTTTCAGCGTTAATATTTTATTTTTTGTGGGGAAAATAATTTTAATTTTTATAATCACCTTTGAAGTGATGCGAGTTTGTATTTTGCTTATTTTGCTTAGCCTAGTGCCGGCCATTACTGTACAGAAATGTTTGCAAATATTTAAGAAGGCTAGATTTAGGGTTTCTGAGAAAGTGCAATTGGAAACTTTTAAGTTTTTTCGGATAATTTTTGCAATTGCTGGATTCCACACTTCCTTAGGAATGGCGTTGGCGATGTTTTCCTTCCAGAAAATTATTGCTTTTGACGTTTGGATAATTTTAAAAGGAGTCGTCCCTCATTTCTTTTTGGGATGTTTTGGAGTATTTGCCGCGGTGGAGTTAATGGGCATCAGCGCTTTATTGACCAGTGTGGTAAATATAACGGAACTAAGTCAAGAAATTGTAAAGGAAAAGAAAAAAGGGTGGCGGACGGGGAATAAATTCAGCAGAAAGTATTACTTTGGAAATTGCTGGAGTGCTCAAAACGGAATAAAAATGAAGTGTGGAGATTTCTTTGTTATTCAAAAGTACACACCGATGGATTACCTGCATGTGCTAATGGAAAATATTACAAACGCGTTGCTTTTAATTCATTAAACGCAAAAATTTGATTAAAAACAAATTTAATAATATTCAGCATAAGTTACAGAATTTGTTTATTTCAGCAAACATTTACTTTGAAATCAAAAGACCACTCCATTAACATCTTTCACTCACTGTCAATAAAACAATAAGAGCATAAGAGGATTCATTACTTCCTTTCTTCCTCATCCTACTTTCATTAAAAGCAAATCTCAAAATTGTTCAAAACTTTCCACGCAACCCACTCGACAACTCTCCTTCATCTCCAATCCTACAGCATTTTGTCACGTTTTTCGCCACACTTTCCAACTCAACTGTTTTCAATCGTATTGTATTGATCGAAGATAAAAATTAAAAGAAAGAATTTAAAAAGCATAATATGCATTGTAGCTATTTTCATAGGAAATTAGGAAATGAGCAGTTTACTGCAAATAAAATTAAAACGAGCCAATTGGAAATAGGATTTTGCTTTATATAATCATTTGATTTATTTATAACTACGATTTAATTAAGTATACACATGTGGAGCTTACAATTAATTACGAATTTACATGAAAGGATAATTTCCATAATTAAAGAATTTAAGAAGGATAAGTGTACATAATACCCGATTTGTTTAAGAGTATTCTTAAAAGATTTGATGTGTTTAAAGTTTAAGTATTTTATAATTAACTGTAATAAGAATTTATATTAGCATAAGACCTAACTTAATTTATTAATTGTAAAACATATAATATTGATTTCTTAAAGTTCTTCATGATTTTAATTTAGAAAATTGAATAGAATTTAGTAAACGATTTCTAAATAATGGCTTTTCTTATAATCTCATTGTAATGTACACGGCATAAGTACTAGCTTAGCTAATATTTACCTTGAAATCAAAAGTCAACTTTCCATTCACCTTTCACTCTCTGTCAACTACAGGATATATAACTTCCTCCTCATTGTTCGCTACTTTCCCTAAAAACAGAAATCTCAACACTCCTTTTTAAGAAGCTTTCTCTCCGCGCAACCCACCAGAAGCTTCTCACTTCTCTCGAAGCTTCTTGATCACGTTTTTTACCACACTTTTGACTGCTTTCCCTCAGAATGAATTGGAATCAGAACAAATTCTTAGAAATTAATATAAAAAAAATATGCATAACGGCTAAGGGAATGTTAAAAAGAGATAAAATTAAATGAAGCTTGAAAGAATATTTTGTTCAACTTTTTAAATAACACCCAATTGCAACATAAACATATCCACAACAGCTAGAAAAGCTGTCCTGACAATTGCGCTAACCAAAAAAGTATCCAAGGACCCTAGCATCAAAGCTGGAATTAACGGCACCCCAATAAACAAGACCGTTACTTTTATCCAGTACGAGGCCAATTTCCAAGCATGTCGGGGATCACATCCAGGCTTTGTTGCTGCGATTAGAAGCACCGCAGCCTCCAATTGGGAATATGAGTAGAGTGTGCCGATAATCAAGTATAGCCAGGATACCGCCTGTAACACTATTCAAGGATTTAAAAGTAAATATAAAAATCATTTTCTATTACCCATTAATTATAAATTTTTCGTACTTGTTTCAGGAGTTAGGAAAGTTCCAGCAGAACCCCAATCATAGCTTGCCTGATCTACTCTAATTCTTTCCATTGCAGTAGATTCAAACAATACTGCAATTTCGCAAATTATGGTAAAAACCTGTAAATAAAAAATATTTTGTAATATTTTTTTCAAATGCGGCTATTTTTTTTAATAAAAACTAGTTCTTACAATATCCAGGTATCCAACAACCTTTGCTCGCCCTCCCCACAAGCTTTGTTTTGTATTACGTTTTCCGTAACTTCGTATAATAATAGTTATTGATTTCCCCATATTTCAATTTTAAAATAGCACAAATCTTTCTTGCTTATGTTACAGCTAGTTTCCGACTGAAGGGAAAGTAAATGAAACATCAGCTTAAAACCTTGTCTGATACTTTCCTGTTCCTTCGAGAAAGATCTACAGCGCAGCTTCCAGGATTATGTTCACAAACGAACTAACAAATCCTTTGCCACGATAGCAACTTTTAAAATGCATGATCCTATGATTTATTACGAGTAGTGCTGGAAATGTTTAAACAAATAGTGTTTATTTTGTTTTTGTTTATTAAACACAAATCTGTTTATGGTTTGTTTAAAAATTTTGTTTATGTGTTTGTTTATGTT
>JAANSO010004260.1:0-10295 GCA_036507315.1 Lepidocyrtus fimetarius | reverse complement strand
TAGACGGTTGATGGGATCATTACGTACATGATTGAAGATGGGACTGACTGGAGAAAAAGATGCCTTTTTTGCTTTCTTGAGCTTCTAAATATGTCTGTCTGTTTATGGTTTTTATATGTCTAGAAAAAGGACAAATGTTTTCATTTTCATTGTTGGTTTAATGTGCATTGTGAAAACATCTTTTCCGGAGGTAGGCTAAACGTTTTCCTCTACTTCGTATTCCCTTCTAAATTAGTGAAGTATCATCCCAGTAAAACATGTAACAATTTGTTGTAAGTTGTAAGAAATTCGTCTTAAAATCCATTTATCTGTAACATTGGCTTTAAAGAAATATATACAGAATATGAATGCTTTCGTGCAGTCGTTTTGCCACAAGACAAAATTCATTTATAACTTGGATTCTCTTAATGATTGAGCTTCAAAAAGTTCTGACTAGTCTAGAGATCTATAAGATGATGATCAGAATGATGAGATTAAGATTAGACATTTTTTATATCACTGAAATTAAAGTAATGTTCGAAATTATAAGGGTTACATCATCAACCGATCAGGGAAGATTTTTTTGTCTTGGGTACTTGTATTATTATACCAGAGGTAAGGTTGGTGATTGTAATGTAATAATGACCATTTTGTAGCCAATTCTAACGTCCCCACTTTTTACAGTATAAATTACATACGAATTATCATATTATCCAAATCCCTTTTGAAGTACGTCTGTAATTTAGCAGGAATAGGACTGTGAGACTGGAGTCACTTAAGGCATTCTTTTAATGTTCATCCAGATTCGATCAATAATGATTTTAATTCTGTGGTATCATAAGTATGTACTATATTTATATTATTAATATTTATAATGTTGGGTTTCTTTTTATTCTCTGCATTGCGATTGTATGGTAATAATTATGCCAGGCAGAAATAGAACAGCTTTTAGAGATAGAAATATTGAATATCACAATCAAAATCCAGAAATTAGAAACTTTAGCTATTTTTATACAGCATTAAAACAATATAGGTAATAATAGGCCTTCAACCTTTCTAAGATTTCAGATGTGAATTCTTTTAATTTTGATTACTAAAGACTATACCTATTTAGATTTAGGCAATGAGATTTGGACATAAGATATGTTATGCGGCAGGCAAGTGGTTGAGAAACCGATCATGATAAACAGGCGAATAAATGCTAATGTAATAATTATTAAGGAAGCCAAAAAACGGAAAAGTTGATCTTATTGCCAACGATAATTTCCTGCATAATATATCTCTGGGTTTATTGGAAAATAGAAAAATCGAACTACATAATTCATACGTAAATATAGGCAACTCAAAACAAAAGGAAAGAGTTAAAAAAAAGTATTTTGTGCAGAATCGAATCGAAAGAAGTAAAACTCGCTCAGTCTTCAATTGAGTTTTTTAACCGGGCAAATAAAAGTACGGTCTAGGGACACGGATTGGCATTCTGTTTCAATCATTATACCGTACCTTCATCATCATTATCATCATTTTTTTGCTTTTCTCACCCTCATCTCATAAAATTCAATGATTACTTCAAGAAAAAAGGAATCCTACACTATGCTTTCTTGTGCCTTGCCTGTTGATGATATTTTGCTCGCGCCAGGCCAGGCTTAGGCAGTTTCAGACAAATAACATGTCCGGTGCCAGGGACTCGTTAAAAATATCCGTTTGTCTCTTTAAATTGCTGTAAATCATGCAAACAAATGGACATCATGCAGAACGCATATCACATTGTGATTTAGCTCATTTCTCGTCAGTGTCAGAGCATGAAATCGTAAACGCACGGATGACTACGATTCAAAATTCTAGATTTTAATTTTACTATTGCGTTTTACTTTTCTAATGTAATAAAAACCGAATGAAGATAAAAATATGTTGAAATCTTCTAGTTTTACATTTCAAGTTAAGTTGATGTATGTCTGACGTGAGTTTTTGTATAAATGCAAAATATTGGCGACAACACGGCGATTAAGTTCTAAAACCATTTTTTTCATACGAAGCGACAAACTATTTTTGCAATAATATCGCTAACTTTGGATAAGCAGTAAGGGCTTATTTTGGATGCAAGGCAAAAGTCATAAAACTGTTTTATTTGCCATAAATATTAGCAAAAAGGGCATTAAAATAGCTTGCTGATTTTAGCAGCACCATATTAGCCATGAAAATACGAGCAAGCAATAAAGGGAAAGGGAGATTCCGAGTAGTGGAATATACAGAATAGCGTCACTGACACATCACATTATTATCATATTCGAATGAGTTTGTCATAAAACATTAACTATGCAAACGCAATGAGACTTGACTCTCTACTCACTGTATTTGTCAAACCATGAAAAGAAATTAATTTTTGAGCTTTGTAGATAGGTAATTAAAATGAGAAAGCTAATTGAGATTTTTTTATTTTCAGGTGCATTCGAGGACGACGATATTATCCATGTTGATGGCGACGTAAATCCTGTGAGGGATCTCGAGACTATCAGTGAAGAACTTCGTCTGAAAGATGAGGAATATTTGATGACCAATCTGGAGAAACTCGAGCGTACTGTTCTTCGTGGGGCGGATAAAAAAATGAAACCAGAATATGTAAGAAAATTATGAATTTAAAATTGTTTGTCTTGTCTGATTTGGTATATAATTTAACAGAACTGTAGAGAAAATATATCTTTAGCTAGAGTAGGTATTTATACTACTGGCAAAATAACTGTTTACTAGTGTAATTGCTCGAATTTTAACAATTCATTCTATCGACAAAGTAGATTTTGATTTCATTATTGAATTCTATATTTTTATACACTTTTGCTGTCTCTAATTAATAGAGGTAAATAGTTTTAAAATAATGATTTGAATTTCTTTCCAGGATGCTTTGGTGAAGGTTAAAACTCATTTAGTCGAGGAAAAGAAGCAAATTCGTTTCTGTGAATGGAGTGCCGTGGATGTAAGTTTTCTGTTAGGGGAAATATGTCGATTTCTGTTGGCGTCCTAATGTTCTACATGCAAAAATGTCTTTAATTCCAGATTGAAATTTTAAATAAACATCTATTCATCACAGCAAAGCCTATTATTTACCTAGTAAATTTATCAGAGAAGGATTACATCAGGAAGAAAAACAAATGGTGCTTTATATTTTCTCATTAATCTGTTCAAAAAGCGATGATAGTATGAAATATGAATAAATTTTTATGACTTATACAGGCTGATCAAAATTAAGGAATGGATTGACAAAAATGATCCTGGAGCCATGTCTAATTCCTTTTTCCGGTGCGCTTGAATCTAAACTTGTGGATATGCCAGATGATGAAAAGGCAGCGTATTGTAAAGAGATTGGAGTTCAGGGGTAAGTGTATCTGACATACATAAGTTCATAACTAAAATCCTCTAAAGTTTTTGACAATGTTTCTCTCCTGTTGGCCTTTCTTACAGAGCTCTTGATAAGATCATTGTACAAGGATACAAAGCACTGCAACTTCAATACTTTTTCACTGCTGGAGCTGATGAAGTGAAGGCATGGACAATTCAGGTACAAATCGGATATTATGATAGCACTAAAATAAAAGGCGTTAGTAATAGTTGAGATTTGTAATGTAATGTTATCGACTTTTGATTTTAAATATTCTATGTTAAATATTTATGACATTTCAGAAAGGGACCAAGGCCCCACAGGCTGCTGGTAGAATTCACACCGATTTTGAGAAGGGATTTATCATGGCAGAAGTTATGAAGTTTGACGATTTCAAAGAAGAAGGCACAGAAGCTGCATGCAAAGTAAATATTTATATTAAAATTCCATGTAAAAAATATTTTGTAAACTGCGAACTGAACATTGCACTAAGATTAACTTTCAATTTTTTTTCTAGGCTGCAGGAAAGTACCGTCAACAAGGTCGAAATTACGTGGTAGAAGATGGAGATATTATATTCTTTAAATTTAATGCTGGAGCTGGTTTAGCTGCAGCAAAGAAGAAATAAGCATGTTAATTGAATACTTTGACAAAAAATGTTACAAAAACTTGTAAAACTTCCGGATTGTTTACATATTGTACTAACTCTTCACTTTACATTCTGGAACACTAAATTGATTCCTTTTTCATTAGATTCAAAAATATTCTGGAATTAATCACTATCCTCCATTTCCATTTAACAATGATTTGTATGTCATAATATTTATTATTCATGTTCCATGAAATAAAGTTTTATTGATTTGCGCTATAACTATTTCTACTTCTACAGATTTAAGATGTTAACATTTTAATTTATTTTAAATCTTACTTTATTTCTTTCATCACGTGGGAAGAGGAATAGTGTAGGTAAATTATTTTTCAGGCAATCTTTGAATTATTTCACTTAAAAATCAATTTATGTACAAATTCATTCCAAATAGTAAATAATCCCTGTTAATTTAAATACGAGTTTTGTTTCTACTTGAAAACATAACAAAATTAGATTATCTTTATTTAATTTTATGATTAGGTATTTAATTTCCTCCTCGAAGAGCTAACACTAAATGAAGTACGGAGCCACCCTGCACTTTGTAGTCAGCTGCTGTTTTCTCATCGTTCCTGAAAATAAATAACCAACAATAACGATTAGTTTGCTAGTTAATCATTAATGAAGAAGCATAACTAAACAAAATGAGCTTTTTTATCATTAAATCAATTACATCTGCTTTCCAGAGAAAATCAGTCTTTGTTGCTGAGGTGGAATCCCTTCTTTCTCTTCCACACGCTCCTTTATGCGTTCCACCTTATCGGTAGGTTCGATGTCAATTTCAATCTAAAAAACAGATCAAACATTTTGAAAACTATCACGATTTTGCAATTTCAAGTCAATTTTAAGATCCTTTAACATACCTCCTTCCCCGTAAGGGTCTGAAAACAAAAAATAAAACACAATTAGTTAATTTGATACCTTTAACAGCAGACTATTATATTAGCAACAAAAGCGTTATCACAAACGTTCATACCTTCACTTTGATAAGCATCTTGACCAGCTGATTTCACACCTGTAAATTAAACAATTGATAATCACTTTAGCATAACTTAAAATAACAAATCAATCAGTCACAACAATCACAATTAAAAATCCTCAACGCTTAATTATATTTTTAACTGTAAACAACTACCTTTTTCGTTAACGGTATAACTGTACACTAGAATTTAGTGAAAGTTGATTAATTCAAAATCTTATTTTTTCTCCTTTCCTAGTCACTTGTGTTTGTGTAAAACTTATTCAAAGTTTGCAAAAATTATTAATCGATTGAAAATAACTTTTCTTTTGTCATTGAAACACTGGATGATTAATTTTTTATCTAAAATTTCCGAGTTTTCTTTTCCCCGCGTCCCGACTCCTTTCTTGAATCATGTGAGCTGCACACAAACACAAACTCATTCAACTCATCTTTGTTCACAACTTCTTTCACAGGGTTCGCTCTATCAGTCTTTTCAAACTTAATTTTAATGAAAACTTTGTTCGCTTTTTTTCCAAGTTTGGCATTTCTTGAAAGTTTAAAAGTGATCATGATTATGACTATGTCATCATGAAATACCAATTAAATTATCTTTACCACAGCGCATTTTTTGGTAATAAAATTATTCAATTGATGATTAGGCAGTGGGAAAAGATTCAAAGATGTTTCATAAGCATATTCTGATTACAGAGGCTGGTTTTAATTTAATTTTGATGATTATGTAATCAACTAAAATAGTTGTAATGTTTATTGTGGACGTTGAATTGTTTTAACATAATGGCATGGCATTCAAACACTGGGACTTGGGACCTTTCTCTAAAGCTAGAAAGCCAAATTGTTGAATGAATTCATTGTTCATCTCTGTCCCACGCCTGCCGAGCCCATTCTAGCTTTTCTTTTGAATGTTACATTAATATTTGACGTAAAACTAAACTGGCAGGACTGGATTGTATTATGCTTTGTACTACGCTACATGTGTTAGATTCATAGATGGATGGATTCATAGATACTTGTGTAAAAGTTAGCATCTATTCTTTCATATCATTACTAACGTGTGAGCCTGATGAGCTGTGCCTTTATACTTATTCTAAGCGTTACGCAATAAGAATAACTTACAATAGTATTTTCCCTATCGCATCCAGTACATAAGAACTCACAGTCAAAAAAGCTCTCGTCCGAAGTTGTTACTTTGTTAGTTGTTTGCTGGCTCATGATTGTGACTCATTTGATTCTTTTATCCGGTAGGATTTTTTGTTGTTCCCTACCTCTAGATTTATTCTATCATCCCAGTTGCTGTCAGAGTTGTTCCTCTACTCGCCTTCAGATCCAGACCTAATGTAATATACAAAGTCATACAGGGAAATCTCTTACAACGATGAAATAACGATCAACATCATCTGCCTTCCTGTATCAAACTACAGCGCATACCTCTGCAACAATAATAGCATTATGATGATCATCACTATATGAAACAGTGCAGAAGCGGAGGCAAAAACTTCTTTATCATTACAATACTCACTCGCTTTTTCAACAATACAACAATAATCCAGCATTATTAACAATTCAAAATTCCACTTCCTCTCCTACCTTCCCTACTCTACCCTATTCAAAAAATACATATGAATTCAATGATGAAATGTTGACAATTCATGGATAAACAGTCACTATGCGCAATGTAATGCACGCTTATGTTAATGGATATACCTTTTGTTAAACGGGTTTATTTAGAGTTTGTCATTCCATTCCCATCCTGTCATCCTTATCCAGCAAGTCCTAAATCTGGAATGTTGGAATCAAGTGTTCAAAATATAAAAAACCTGAAAAACGGCCCATTTCATGTAGAATTCATTATACCTCAAGCAGAATAGCGGATGGATTGTATATGAACTAGTTTTTTGTGCTGTTAATATTCTGTTCATGCTGTTATGAAAACCAGGGAAAAGTTACTATTTTTCCTTCTCTCCGAATTTTCGGTGTTTCTGTAGGGAAGTGTGGCCTATTCCATGCATTCCCGTTTCCTCCAGTGATGTTTCAATAGGAACAAGTGCGCTGCTGGCTTTCTATGTTGGAACACTTCTCGCTCCTTCCAAGACTCACACACAGTCGGCGTTTTGCTGCCGTGCGTGTTGGAAGTTGGAAATGAAAGATAGAGCGAGGCGGTCGTTGGTCTGGATTTGCTTTGTAATTTCGCAATTTGGAGAAAGTTGGAACATGTGGAAGGATTGAACATAAAAGTGTATTTTATGTACAGTAAAAAGTGATAAAATTACTTCATTGTTTCATACACAGTAATGCACGAAGTCTTTAGTTTTTATTGCGTTCCTTTCAAACTTCAAGAAAGCACCTAGAATCAGATGTGGTCTCTGTAAATCCCGTAATCCAAGCGCAAGCTATTCCAGAAGCACTGAAATTGACAACGTGGGCTTTCACAATTGTGGAATTTTGCAAAGAATTAACTGTCAGTGTGACATTTGATTGAGTTTTGTTACTTTGTCCGAGTTTTAATTGTTGGCAGCTCAAAACAACACTTTTAACGGCGAGATTCGCAAACTTTTATATACACGGAGATAGGAAAAGTTTGCAAATTGTTTTTTATTTACTGTATTAAACCGAATGGTGCTTTTACATGGTTGTTGAACAATTGCTTACAGACTATTGCAAAAGCTTTGTTCAAAAGTGTTAAAAATACTAATTAAAAGATTTTTGGAGCGAATTGGAAGCTACAGAATTAAGCCTTTGATGTTTGGAAACAATGCAAGAATAGTGCGAAGTGTTTTAGTGACTTAATTTTGACGGTTGGCGGAGGTCAATTTGTAAACCAGCCATTCTAATTATTTGGTAAGTATTCACATAACTGACAGTTCCGTTTTTTTTTCAATAATTAGCATAGCTTTCATTACGGATATTATTTTTCATATTAAATTCATGTCGTCCTTATTTGTTAATTGTGTTTAGTTAATTATAAATTATACATATCATTTACCAACAAAATTATTGTGTCTGAAGGTTAAATGTTTCCGGCTGTCCGGCTTTAGGAAAAATCTATGTAAAGCTTTCCTGAACCTGCTCTGTTCATTTAATTAGATTACGATTAGTCCTTTGCTCTAATTAATATTGGCGCCTATAGGATCATTAGCATGAAAATGTAATAAAAGTATTTACGGGTCATTACCGTAAATAATGATTATTATCAAAGATGCTAAGGGCAAGTGCAATGGCACTGGTTTTAATCCTCTTTTTGGATAATTTAGTCACGTTTTACTTGCATTTTTGGTGTTATTTCTTTCTTTGATGTCTCTTTATTACTTTCCTTTTGCTGTAGCAGCAGTTTCCAATTCTTGACATAACAATTTTTTGCTTTGATTTTCTTGCGGGGAAAATAAAGTCTCGGAGAAGAAAACCAGTAAGATTCTTTCTAGCAATGCAGTTGTTAGAGGAAGGTGGTGGAGGTGGACATAATTCATGTTGAAATGACATTTCAGAACACCGCCACGAATACAATCGCCTTCATCGTAGCCATTTCCCATCTTCAGTGGAAATAAAATCGCATTAATTTTAGATACAAGGGGTCTGGATTAGTGGGTAAAAATAATCGTTCCCACTACACAATCTGAGCACACGAGTCCGTTAGTTTTTCTAATTTAATGTTTCGATGTTTCTGATATGAAATTGTTTATACGAAGGCAAATTAACAAAATATATTTTATGACTTATGTGGATTTTTTGTTCTAAAAAAATTTAGGGACAGGCCAGGTTAGACTAGGTAAATGGTAGCCGTTTTCATAGTTCCATTTCATTTAAATAATTTTCTACATTTCTGTATTACTGAATGGTATTTTTATGCAGTAAACTTAAATGCAAGTACTAATCAATTATTGAAACTAAAAATAAAAAGGCTTTTCGGTGTTTATCTCAAAAGACCGTACTCATGTCATGTTCCAAACTCATTTATCAATTGGGAAATGAATTTGGCTGCTGCAGAGCAATGTTATTATTGGTGATGGGTGGGTGGTAGGTCTCCAGTGTAAGGTTGGCTTGTGTAATGTAAAAACACATCTGTCAGTAATACAAAAACGGTTTTTCCGTAGTGTCTTTCCAACATTGAAATTGTTTTTATTGCTCTTCGATAATACTAAAAATGCATATGACCCTCCTCCTCCCTCCACTCTCAGCAACATCATAATCATTTTTTCATTTAAATCTCTCAAAAACACGAACTTTCTCCCTTCAAATGTTAGTTTCACTGACATTCCATGATTGTGTGTGTTACGGCATGATACCATCCACTGTGATAAAAAAAAGTATAAAAGGGACTGACTTTTGACTAACTGCAGCGGAAGCAAATGCAGTTATGAAAGTTGCTGGAATTTTACTATAATTAAATGGGAAGCACAAATGCAAGTTTGGTAACTTTCATTCGTGCACCACCCAATTTTGCATCCTTATAAGTTTCTGGAAAGTGGAAAGCCCACCAGACAAATCCTAACATCGTCACTACTCAAAAAAATATTCTACTCTTTTTACAAAGACTTTGGTGAAGTGGCTTAAAGTTTTAAGCTTTTGAATTTTCTCTATTTACTTTTGTTATAGCTTCTACCACCCCCGCAATTTACTTTTAAAATTGTTAAACCATTATCATACAATTTGTTATGCAATTTGAATTCCAAACATAGGCTTGCGTATCGCCGAAACGTTTCATATTAATAATAGTTAAAGGTTTAATAGTTTTCCGAATAAGAAATTCCATTTTTAGACATTTTAAATCTTACGCCGCATCATTCCAACCGTCATCGTAATAATCTTTCTTTTCTAGGTAAGCCGTATAAATCCATATACTTCGTATTCACACCCTATCAACTTACTGGCTTAGAATTTAAAGATAATGGCGGAATTGGGGGATAATTTATAAGGCCATTAGCATTATTATAAGAAAAGCCACAAAATCGCATGGAATGATCCTCCCTCGTGAATTTGTCCTTGCAACTTGATTTCCACATTTACATTGTCTTTTCTTTTTGGTTGGATTTAGTTGTGGAACTGCTGAAAAACTCTATTCGAACCAAAATTTTTATTCCGGTCCTCTTGTCCTAACAGAAATATCCCATTTTACTTACAGTTTACAGCTATTATGTAATAAATGGTCTTATATACTTCTATTTCAAAAATACTGTATGAAGTTGAATGAAAAACTAGACAGGAAAGACAACGACTCTGAAGGATTTCATGCGGAATGAATTTCTACTTTCTTCCTCCTTTTTAGTGCTTCTCTGTGTAGAAAAGGGCAGAGATTTTTCTCTTAAAAAAGTAAAAACTGCCGAAAA
>JAANSO010004259.1:0-10295 GCA_036507315.1 Lepidocyrtus fimetarius | reverse complement strand
AAGGGATTAGAAACTACCCAGCAATTTGGAGTCCTTAAAATCTTGGAAAAGAAAGCTGATGACGTAGGGTTGGAATTTAACAGAAAGCTTGCGCTGAAAAAATTAGATTGTTTGTTTAACCTATTTCCTCCCATTCATTCATTTACCGGTAGGACAAGAGAATTGGAGCAGTTACATCAAATGATTTTAAAAAATACGGAATCTGGAGCACGAAATATTACGTTAATATCGCAGGTGACTACAATTAGTGGATTAGGAGGGATTGGGAAGACTCAGTTGGCAAGGGAATACTGCAGGATTAATGCTAAAGAATTCAATTACAATATCATTTGGCTAAATGCCGAAAGTGAAAGCTCTTTGTCAGATTCATTCCGTAGACTAGCGTCCGAAAAATTGATGCTTTCTATAAAGGATTGTAATGGAATGGATAAATCCCCAGCAGCTATTGCAGAAGATGTTTACAAATATTTTGAAGGAAGTAAGGCTTTGTTCGTGTTAGACGACGCTGATGCGACACAATGGTTAAAACAATTTCTTCCACGTTTCGCTATGCAAAACCGACAACACTACTTTCTACTTACTTCAAGAAACAGGGAATGGGACAGAGGATTGGAATGTTTATTTCTGGGTTCTTTGACCCTGGAAGAAGCAGTGAATTTGGTCCAGAGAGGATTAAACATAGAATATAATAGCAAGGATAATGATAATGTTGAAAAGTTGGTGTTAATATTGCAGTGCTTTCCCTTAGCCCTTCAACAAGCAATTGCTTACATTTCACATCAGCAAATTTTAGATGATTATTCAATTGAAGATTATTTAAAAGAATTTAATACAAAGACGGAAAAATTACTTTCATTTAATAATTTTGATTCCATTTTTGATGTTGATTGTATGCAAACTACTTATTCAACATGGAATATAACAATGAACAAAATTTTTACTGAACCCATGTATGGACCACTATCCCATTTGATATTAAAGATTACTGCTTATCTAAGCCCAGATAATATTCAACGAGATCTACTTGTGTCTGTTTTAACTCACATGTCCTCCCGTATCAGCAAAGCGTATACAATCGATATGGAAATTAATAAACTAAATGTTCAACAAGCATTACGTCTTTTAGTTCGGTACTCAATGATAAACGGAAGAAAAAGTCAGACCATTTTAAGCGTTCACCGACTTGTCCAAGCAATGACAAGAATTAACCTTTCCGAAGGAAAAGAAGAAGAAATGATTTTGGACTCTATTCTCAAATCACTGGATAAAAACCTACGGAATAACCCAAAAGCAAACATTCCTCATGTTGTGTGCTCCTGGAAATATGTTTGGAAATATTGGGAACTTGTTAAAAAATATTACGATCAAATACCTATGATTTTGACAATGTTTACTGTGGCAGGAATGTATATTGCAGGGGAACAGTTTGGGGTGGAGGCTTTACAGATGCTTGAAGAATTGTTTGGTAAAAATAATTTATATTGTTTGGAGGTTAAAACAAAGCTAGGAATGATTTTTTGGGAGCAAGACTACGAAAGGGGAGCAGCTTATTTTGAAACTTTATTGAAAGATTACAATCTGTCTCAGTGCCCCCGTACCTACTGGCCCGGCCCTGGTTTACATGAAATATTAATTTGAAAGAAAATAGGCAATAACCTAATACGTATGGCATAAAATCAATCAAAAGTACTTCAAATGCTAACTTAGTTGCAATTGTGTTGGAAAACCTCATCCATTGATGTATCGTCAGTGAAAAAGAATAACTTTAACGTAGTTTTAAAAAATATAATTCATTTTTATCGTGAAAAAAAAACTAAACGGGAATTACTTTAAAATTATTTAAAATATGGTATTGTAAGGCGGCCGGCAGGCCGCCAAAAGTTTTATAGAACAACCTTTCAAAACATTGAAGAATGTGCCATTTTTCATTGACTTGCTAACTTTTGATTAACTTATTTCCTGCACTAGTTACCCTAGAGTTGCCAACTTAAATTGCTAATATCTGCACTTGATATTTATATAGCCCCTAAATTGTTTTAATTGTCACAAATACAAAGACTGCTTAAATCTAAAAAATGCGATAAACAAATGGTCTAGTCCGGCTTTTCAAAAAACGATCAAATACATTTTATAATAATATACAACGTGAGTCTATTTTGTTAACTAGCCATCGATTATACAAAACAACGACATTGATTGAGTTTTCTTTAAATGTTGTTTAATTTTTAAAACTAGCAAAAAGATTACCTAACTATGTAAGGTATTAGAGAGCTGAATAAATGCAATTAAATTTTTAATGTCATTTTATTTAGCTGGTTTGATTAAAGTATAACTTTTCATACGCTGAAAAGGCCGGGATTTCTAGTTGTCAAGCAAAATCTCAATACTTTTACCAGCCTAATCCACCTCCCCCTCAACTATAGTTTTTCAGTAAGCATGAATTGCTCAAAAATGCTTTGTGATTGTAAAATTTATGCATAAGTCTTAATAAAAAGTAATTGCTTACCAAAATATTTTACTCCCACTACTTTTACTTTTTCTTTTACTGCTACTTTTTAATTTTCTTGGACTCGGGCCCGGCCCCCTTCGGGGCCCGGCCCTGGGGCAGCACCCCACCTGGGGGAAGCGGGTACGGGGGCCCTGATCTGTCTTCATATCCAGATGGGGTTTTAATTGCTCGTGTTTGCTTTAACATAGGCCACTCTTTAAACAAACTTGGAAAATATGTCGAATCATTATCATTTCTTGAAGGAATGTATGAAAAAATTAAAAACGATTTGGGATCCCAAAATCATCAAACAATTCAGCTGCTTGTGGAGATCGGAAATGCTCAGTTCGGCCTGGGGCATTTTGAGAAAGCTCTTGAAATACACTCTGAAGTTTATGGATTGCTAAAAACAACTTATGGAGAGACTCATTATGAGACCTTGCTTGCAAGAAAAAATGTAGCAATGGATTTATTCAGTTCAGGAAATCAACAGGCCTCTCTTGAAATTTTGAATGAGATTTTGAATAAAATGAAATATTTAGGGGAGGACAATTACGAGCTTATCAATGCTAAACTCGATATTGTATATGCATTAGAGCAATCAGAAGAAAGTTTGCATTTAGCCGTTGAAGTTCTTCAAGATTGTAAGAAAAAGCTGGAAAATATGTTTGGAAGCGAAGCTAAAGTTTCAATGGAAGTCAGCAATAACATCGAAAGAATCCAGAGTAACCTGACAACGGAATAAATTCTTCGCGTTGGATTAACCACGATGATTTTATTACTTAATAAAATCAATAAAACTTAATAAAAGAAATTTATTAATTTCAGATCAAACTACATTAATTAACTGCAATCCTTATGTTGATATTTAGTTGATAATCCATTCACTTAGTATTAGTTAATCTTACTTGCGAAAAATTATTTACTTAAGTTTACACGGTTGTATTAATTTTGGTGGATCAACCTTATTCAGCATATATTTATCTTGGTTGTTTTCTTATCTTATCTCAATGACAAATGGGAATAAAACCGTGTATTTTATCGTAGACCGAGTTGGTTGAGGTTTCATGAATTGTGAAAGATAATTAAAAAATGTAAAAAAATAAAACAATATTTTTGCTTCCACTTAGTGGAAATTTTACACAGTATTTAATAATTCTAGAAAACAAATCAGTAGGTTAAATGTCAACAACAGTAAATGATAGAAATTACTAGTAAAAGTCTTGGAGCTGTTAAAAAATTCGTCAGCTAAGGATCCAATGATATTGACTCTTCTGGTAAACCGTTTCAACTTACCTTGCTAATGTAAGTTTATCTTGACTTTACTGGAAAGAAATCTGAGGAAATTTCGAAGTAAAATGAAATTTACGGTATCCCCTTATACTAACTCGACAATTAGTTCGCTCAATTTTCCTACAAAATTCAGCAATAAGGTCACACAAGAATTCACTTCTGTTAGTTTAAGGATATTACGCTGAAGTTTTTCAAATTAAATAGGGAAAGGAGTAAGATGAGACAGTTTTTATTGAAATTGTTTTGGAAATGAACAATAAATTTTAAGACTGAACTGAATTATCTTCACGACATTAACGGATCATATAACCTTCGTATTTTCTGCTGTTTGCCATACTCGCTTATATGAAGAGACATGGGCAGCGTTAATAAAACACCGAAGAAGAGGATAAAGTTGATTCATGAGCAAGCAAAATAATTATTATTTAAACCGAAGTATTTTACTAATCAAAAGTATCAAGATGATGACTTGATTGAGAGAAGGGAAGAATTCGAATTTATTTTCTCAAACTTATTTAATTCTTACATTAGACTACTCAAAATTATAAAAATATTTTTCTTTTAAATTGCGCACAAAATATGTTTTACGAATTATTTTATTGTCAGTTGGCATATTGAGATTAACAAATAAAAAATGCATATTGATAAACTTTTTGTAGAAATGTTACTTATTTATTGCCAGGTCAAACACACAAGCTTGGGTGTAGACTTATCATAACTTAATCCATGTTTCTGCATTTTAATTTCAGCAAATATTGACATGAAATGGTTTATGCTGACTGGAAAAATGTTACTAGAACTAGATTAAATAGAAAGAAATATAGTAGAAAAAGGGTTTTGATGCATTTCTACTCTGGATGACGAATTTTATCTAACAATAAGCTACAATTGCAAGAATTGATATTCTTAAGAAATAATCCTTTAATTAAAGCGACATGCAATAATTGTACCTTCAAAATTGGTGAAATGGTTGTCGGATTTAAATTCTACGGGGTCGATTGCATATAGAAACACATCCCATCTGTCATTCTCGGCGTAGTTACTAACTTCAAAACCACTTCCGGTCGAAACTTTCTTCTTTTTTGAAACTAACCTGGGTCACCCTAAAATACTCATAAACATGTCGTGAAAACTATTTTTGCAAAATATTACACAATTAAAACATAACTTACGCTGCTGCAGTAAGCGTAATACTGCACTTTTATTAACTGAACTGGGACCTTCCTTTGCAAGTTACTTGGATGAAGGATGACGCAATCTTGCGTAGCGTCACGCTCGATGATGAGTCCGGGATTAATGGAAAGAACACTTTTATAATTGGCGACGTTCTAAACATTCCAAATTTTGAAGAAAATGATGAAGGAGAATGCAAAGTGATTGTCTCAACTGAGGCAGGAGAATCGATAAAAAGTATTTATTTGAGGAAAGGTCCCGTGATGCCTAATTCCAGCCTGAAGGATACTACCGAACCAAATTTTTAATTGAACGTCTCTCCGAACTTATGTCTTTGTTAAGTTTCCCAATGTTTTAAACTCTGTCAAAACTAGCATTTTTAAATGATTTTAATAAACATTGCTTGATAAAGCCAACTACAGAAAAGGTCATTTAATAAACGAATTTGTTTTTTAAATTGTTCAGATTTTCATAATTATTTTCCTAGACTGGGTCAGAATGAGTAAGCGCAATTAAAATTATTTGATTCCATCCTTCCAAACTTTTAAAAAGAGCAAATTTTATAAATAAGTTGCATAATTTGAGAGGAGATATGAAAAGTTTACCGTTGAACGGACTCGGTTTTGATCAATAGTTGAAATCTCTCGAATGATTTAGCAGGTGCCATACAACGTAAAATATTTTTGTAAGTAAAAGGAAGAGATAAGATTATGGAGTTAAACAGATTAAAGTAATGAGAGATATTTATGATGTAGCAACTCAAATAAAAATGAGTCAACTCTATCCCTTCTGTTTTAAAATTTTTTTACATCAGATTAATAATTAGTTCAGACGTACATATATTGATTATAAGAATCGCAAATATTTAACGAATTATGTAATGAGATGGATCTGCAATCCGCAATGCTTATCGCCACATACATTTTTAAAACGAAAATCATAATTTTCAATTTTGGTTAGTCACACTTGTATTCAACTTTCAGCTGTACTCTTCTTTTTCCATAGAGTTTTGTGGATTTTGGGCTCATGCAAGATATTTTTATCTGCTTGGATGGAAAACAAGTTAATTCTAGGTTATCATGACAGGTTTAAAATGAACTTGAAAATGAGTCAGTGAAACCGGGCAAGGATTTTTTGCAATAAAACATGTGTATTTGCAGAGCTCCATTTCACTTTATCAATTAAATTGTTTGAATTGTTGAATTGATAAAACGGGGATTATTCTGTGAAATGAATTTAAAAAGTTTAGCTGATGTTGCACGCACCATGCGAATAGAGTGTAGTAATTAGGAATTTTTCAGATTTGAAATTCTTCAAGAAGGATTCCCGGGAAGATGTGGTCGCTAACGGATGATAATTACACTTTTTGCGAAAGCTACAAGGATAACTGTCGGGCTGGTCTGTTACTTCCTATTATTCCATTCGAGGGCAATTGGAACCCGACGTTCCGAGCCGTTTTGTATTGTTCTGGGCTGATCTACTGCTTTATGGGAGTGGCAATTGTGGGGGATATTTTTATGGGGTCAATTGAAAAGATTACGAGTAAAACGAAAAAGGTAACCGGCTTCAAATCTTGTGGATATTACGGAATAAAATGATTTTTTAACTTGCAGATTTATTTATCAACTGGAAAGGAACCAGAAGTGGTTGAGGTGAGGATTTGGAATGATACTGTGGCAAATTTAACTTTAATGGCTCTTGGCTCCTCCGCCCCTGAGATTCTCCTTTCGTGTGTGGAAATCGTTGGGAATAAATTCGAAGCTGGGGCACTGGGACCTGGCACTATTGTGGGTTCCGCTGCATTCAACCTTTTGGTTATCTGCGCTGTTTGTATGATGGTTATTCCCAATGGTGAGAAAAGGAGGGTCAGGTTGTTTAATGTGAGCTTGTGTAATTGTTATTTTAGTTAATTTCCAGTTTGTTAAGTATTTTATATTTTTAGGTGTTTCTTGTCACAACTGTATTCAGCTTGTTTGCTTATATTTGGCTACTCGTAATACTCCAGTTGGTGACACCGGAAGTGGTGGATCTTTGGGAAGCTGTATTAACCTTCTTGTACTTCCCAGCCCTGGTGCTCATCGCTTGGATAGCTGATAGAGGGTGGACGTTTAGGAAAAGACCAACTGTTGGTGACCAACAAATTGAGCTAGGAATGGGTGGCGAGGGTAAAGGATATTGATTAATTTCTTCAACCTTTTTCAATTTGAGTTCAACAAAAATTTCTTTCTAGTTGAATCCATGCTGGGAAAGGAAAAGAAGCTTTTCTCTGCTGAGGGTGAAGTCGACAAAGAAGCTTTGATTGGTTTTTATAAAGAATTACGGAAATTCCCGGATGTTAGTGACACCGACGCTGCGGTTCTTGCTGCGACCAAGTAAAATATTAATGATTAATATTCTAAAGTTTAAATTGCATAAAATGTTTGTTTTTAGATTGATTGATAGCCAACCCCATTCCTGGCTTTGGTATCGTATTGGAGCAGTGCGCGGATTGTTTGGAAGCAAAAGAGTTTATCCTATTCTGTCTGATAAACTCCGTGTGGTCTACGATACGATTAATGCGTCGCCAGATGTGCCAGACATTGGGCAAGTTTGCGCAGTATCTAATCACAAATCAGTTGTGGAATTTCATGCCGCTTCGTACGCCGTGCCTGAAAATATTGGAAAATTCAAAGTGACCGTTGTGCGTCACGGCAGGATGGACAATACTGTCAGAGTTCGCGTGGAATCTTTTAATGGGACAGCAAAAGCTGGAGTGGACTATGTGCAAATAAACGAACAACTTGTTTTTGGACCGTACGCGGAGGAACGAGAAGTGACTGTGGAGATTATTGACGATAATCAGTGGGAGCCTGATGAAGAGTTTTTTCTTAGGTTGTCAGTCGTCATTGATGAGGAATACGATCGGAGAGATGTGGTTCTTGGGAGATTGCCTATTATGGAGATAATTATTTTAAATGATAACGGTATGGAAGTAAACACAGTTTTAATTGCTTTTACGATAATTCGTTGTTTATTTATAGAGCCTGGAGTGTTGTCGTTTAGAAAAAGAGGACTGCTTGTGAAAGAAAGTTGTCAATTTGCTTGTGTTGACGTTGAAAGAACAAATGGAGCTGATGGAGATGTGTCAGTGGAATGGAAAACTGTTGATGGAAGTGCAAAATCACCAAAAGATTACCAAGCCGGTGGAGGAACACTGCGGTTTAAACATGGAGAAGTGAGATGATTTTAAAGTTTGCTAATTTCTTTAATTGATCTTCTTTGATTTTAGATCTTGCGCGTAATTGAGATTCCAATTGTTAATTATTTAAAACCTGAACGAGATGAGTGTTTTGAAATTGAACTTTCGAATCCAGACGGTGGAGCAAAATTGGGAAGGAATAGGAAAATGGCAGTGACAATTACCAATGATGATGGTGAGTATTTGAGTAAAAAACCGGGTTTTCGTGATTTTTAATTATAATTTTTTCAGAGTTCCAAGCAGTGCTTCAAAGAATGATGGTGCTGACATCGCACAACATTAAATCAATGCAGGTTCACCATGAAACTTGGCAAAGCCAAGTAAAAGAAGCTCTGACAGTAAACGGGGGAGATGTGGAGAATGCAACGAACTTGGATTATGTAATGCATTTTTTAACATTTGGATGGAAGTTTTTATTTGCTCTCATCCCCCCACCTGGTTATTGTGGAGGGTGGCTCTGCTTTTTCTCTTCGTTGGTGGCTATCGGATTGCTAACTGCGGTTGTTGCAGACTTGGCTTCTATTTTTGGATGTCTTATCAACCTAAAGGATAGCGTAACTGGTAATGAATTCTAATTATTCACCAATTATTGCCAGTAACAAAATTTTTATGCAGCAATTACATTCGTGGCACTGGGAACGTCCCTGCCGGATTTGTTTGCAAGTAAAGCGGCAGCAACGCAAGAGAAGTTTGCGGATAATGCTGTTGGAAACGTGACCGGAAGCAATTCTATAAATGTGTTTCTTGGATTGGGACTTCCGTGGTTGATTGCAGCAATATATCATCAAGCCAGAGGGACCACTTTCGTTGTTCCCAGAGAGAACCTTGGCTTCAGCGTGGCTGTGTATTCTGCTGTGGCATTTGTTGCATTGGCGGTGATTATTTTACGGAGGGGTTTGTCCGTATTTGGAAATGCGGAGTTGGGTGGTCCAACAATTCCCAAGTATTTGACTGGAGTGTTCTTGATTGTCTTATGGGTTTTGTACATCGTTTTGTCCTCATTGCAAGCCTATGGACATATTTAAAATCATGCAGCAATCTAAACCTATTGCTGATTTTTATTTATGTTTAGAATTGTAAAAAGGTTCTTTTTGTTAAAATATAATAAAGAAAATCTTTCTGTTCTTTACATTTGCATCGTTAGTCGTGTTTATAAAATGTTTTAAAGACTTGTTTAATTGTGGGTTTAATGTTACGGAGTAATAACTAACTTTGGTTAAGCGCTTATTGGATACACCGTAAAAAGATTGAATTATGGGATTTTAATATTGCAAAGTTAAAATTTAATGGCCAAAAATTCCAACCGTATTTATTTGTACACCTGGGAAAGATTTTTCCCACAATGCGTAAAATCCATGGCTTAAACATTAAATTTTTAAGATTGTACTTTTCCTTAAACTGTAAAATTCTATTTGCATTAGTCATTTGACAAACATGAAAGAGTTAACCATTTTCTTATGCAGTCTAAAGAATTTTTGTGTAAAATGAAGAGTTTCAGAAATTTAACCTTGATTGTCCCAATTTTTTCTTCAATTTTGGTGACAATTTTGCACCTTTCAACGAAGAATGTGAGCGGCTTTGATTTAATAGAAACGGTTAAGGAAAGGCTTCCATGTTTTGAACCGGAAACAGTTACTCCAAGTCTAACTTGGGTGAGATTCTTAAAATTAATTAATTTTTAATTTCTTGAAATTGATTTAACGTTTTTAAATAAAAGATGCTGTCAGTGAATGAGTGGTTCTATCCCGAAATGAGCCGGTTGGACTTATCCACACTTTACCTGGACCTCACTGGAAAGAAATCAGAAGATGTCGAAGAAGACGAAATTCATAGAAAATCTTGTATTAGATGGACAATTAATCCGCTCACGCTTTCCTACACGGTTAAAGGATACGGCCATACAAGAATTCATCGGTTTCGGCCGGCGGACTTCCAACTAAGCACTTTTAAGTTTGTTGGGGAAGAAGTTGGGGGTAACTTGAGATTACGTAATTTCTTGTACTTTATATTTGCAGTTAAATATGAGATATTTAATTTGCAGGGCTGGAAGGAATAGCTTACACGACGCTAACAGATCACAAAACTTTTACTTTTTCTGCGGTT
>JAANSO010004258.1:0-10298 GCA_036507315.1 Lepidocyrtus fimetarius | reverse complement strand
AAAATGGCGAAATTCGGCTCTGGGGGATTTTCAGCCGAATTTCTGAAAAAATTGCAAAAATTCGGATTTTTGGAATTTTAAAGCCGAATTTATTGAAAAAACAATAAAATTCGGCTGTGGTGGATATTTATAGCCGAATTCATTGAAAAATTACGATATTCGGCATATTCGGCTGTGGGGGAATTCGGCATATTCGGCTGTAGGGGATATTCGGCAAATTCGGCTGTGGGGGAGTTGCCATAGTATTGGTGGTGTAAATAAAGAGAACAGAGAGAAAGGCAAATGTAAAATTAATTTAAAATTAATTGCGATTATGTGATTTTAGATTGAATCAACAAAAATTTTAATTTTGTTTCGTGCATATTACGTACTATGTAGTTGGTTAAAAAATATCCAGTTGTTCTGCCATAAGCAAATCCAGTGGTTACCTTCAGTCTGCAAACTTTTAAAAACATGCCTCATTAACAGCTCCTCATTAAAATCATTGAAAATTGGCTAAAGTTCGACTTCGACTTAATTAAGTTACCTATAAGCACAGTGAAGATGTTCTTCACGCTCTCACCCACATCCGATCCAGCTTGTGTGGCAATCGGCCTTTTTGCAAGGATTCATTTATGATTTTTAATGTATGATAATTAAATTTTATTTAATTCTTTTCAAATATCAGTTAAGTTACACTAATAGATCAATAAATTAATTGTTGTGTGAGTTTTCTGGTGCTTTGATACTCGCGAGCTTTCAATATTCTTTAATTTGCATTATACTCCGTAATTATTTATTCGTGTGACTGGATTTTGGCCTTCTTTCCTTTTCCCGGGGTATAATGGGCCAAGTTTGATTTTTGGCAATGTATGACAACATAGTTCAATTAAAAACACAAATCCCGCAACAGAAGCTGCACACCCAATCAAAATAAAAAGCATTGCAATATTTCCATGCATATCTACTCGTTTTGGCGAATATAAATCCGATTTTTCATTAAGATTGTTATGTCCAGTTTGATTGTCGCGTTGATTCAGAGAAAAGGTTTCAATTATATTCGTCCACCATCCAATTATCCCACCTTGTTTTAAATTCCCTATCCGCCTGATCAAATTAGACGACCAGAGTCCACGAATTTTTAAAATTATTGTTGGATTGTAAATTTGTTTGGAAATTATGTTCCCGCCTTTTTTAGTGTTTTGAAAAATCCTGCTTAAAATTTTTGTCTCATAGGACGGCAGCACAACAGCAGTAGTTTTTTCACATGTTTCTAAAACTTCAGCCAAAGTGTTCCATTCAAAGTTTTTATACAATGTTTCAAACAAATGACTTGCAAATGATTGGTTATCCCACCAGTTCATTTTATTTACATTCAAAAAATATTTGTAATGGTCAGAGTATTTTCTTTTGATTTCTTCCCACAAAAAGAAAACTATCTTTTCCGGGTTGTAAAGTGTTATGTAAGCGTACAGCTGGTCAGTCCATTTTATTGTGTCGTTGTAACTATCATATGAACTGTTATATCCTCCAAATTTTGAATCATCCAAGAATTTAGAAATGTGCATGTGAGAGTAGAATCTGGCTTTGGGTATGTACTCTATGGACAGAGGAATTTTTCCCAACAAGTAAACAACATTTCCGTGGTCTGACTTTGTGAAGCTTCGGTGTTGTTTTGTATTTTGAAAAATGGTTTGAAAATCCTCCCAATGTGCAATGTCAACAACACCAGTACTGGACAAAATTTGAAGTGAATCGGAAATTAGTTGGGATAAAGTTTCGTAGCGTTTTGGAATCGTTGGACTGACCATTTTTAACAGGTTTTTATTTTTGTACCCATGGCTGATTATAATTCCTGCTAGTAAAAATAATCCTAAAAGAATGCGAAGGTTTTTTGTACGGTGGGTATTCCACGCAAAGGGATCCCTTTGTTCTAAAAGAACTCTTAAAAGGGTCAGGATTTTTGCAGAGGTAGAGGCAGAGGATTTCCTAGAAACGAATTTCCAGGTGAAAAGTAAACAAGCAAAGGATACCAAAAGCCATATCCAAGTGTATACGTCGTAGATGCTAAAAAGCTCTTTGAAAGGGTAACGGGATGTTCCTTTGAATCCACACGTGAGCAATTGCAATCCCCCCAAGTGACTTTGAAATGATAAGGGATGTTGAAGCTGATTGTTTTGAATTACTCCGATTTCTCCAACAGCTACCTTGGGTAGGTGTTGCATCCATTCAAATTGTTCCTGAGGAATGTCCCCGTGACAAAAAACTTTGTATGCATTCCGGTATTCTATCCGCATAAAGCCTTGCTCGCTTCGGTTTCCAAGAACAAATTGCAAAACATGACTTACAACTCGAAGAAAAAGCTCGTGATCTTCGGCCTTATTTTGTAAAATCCATTTTTGAGAAGCAACATAATTTTTGCAACTTTTTAACTCGTCAAATATTTGGCTATATCCACGAATCAGTGATTGATAATTGACTTTTTTCTTTTTATCTATTGAATATTCAAGCCACACATTGGAGTTGAGATTTGAAGTTCGGTTTAGTAAAATAGCGGGAAATATTTTAAAAGTGGTTTTCCGAAAGGTGAATGTTCTTAAAGCTGCCTCCCATGAAAATTGAAACAAACTGTGTGGGTAAATCGGCTCTAAAGACTTATTTCTGAAGAAATGCGGTTCTACAGTAGCAATGAAGTAAACGTGGTTTACTGCGTGTTGATTTTGTAGCAGGTGATTGGACCATTCCAACACGTATTCGCAGAGTCCGCAACCACCATACGTATATTGGTAAACTGGTTGGTTAAGCTCATACTTAAGTGAGGATACAGCTAATAAAATGTAAATTTCGGGCACGCTACTTGGAACAACACTCCATAAAGTATTCACGGACTTTTTTATATCGTGGTGTGATATCCGTTCTATGTTTATCCAGAATTGGCTAATTGGGGTATTTTTGTACGCGTCCTTCAAATTGCAATACAATGTGTCAAGAATCTTTGGTAAATAAAGTATCCTATGGGCGTAGACTGGACTATCTGGAAAGATGTCAATTTGTACTTGGCAGTTGAACTGCTTGGATTCAGATACAAACCTGTGGAAGTTAATGTAATCTTTGCAAATGACAAGGCTTGGAAGTTGTTGTTTTGTATTTTTTTCCTTTGGATTGTTGTAGATACAATCAAATAAACTTTGGTATTGCCCCAAGGACATGTTGCTAGTTGAATCCAACCTCCATTCGTAAGTTGCTTCTGGGAGAAAGAGTTCAGAGGTGCTATGCTGGACTTTTATTACGGGAACTTTTCTTCGGATCATTGTTGGCAGCTCAATGGAGGAGAAGATGTCCATTTTTGGAAAATTTTGTAGAACTATTAAACAATGATGGTTGCTCAACTGGTTGAAAATTGAGGAAAGGTCTAGGGCTTTCCATGTTGGATATTTCCCCCATCTTTCAAATATTTGCTCGTATGCCCTACGAAGCACGGGTTGGTTGTGAATTGTATCTATACGGGTGACTTTTGGATTGTAGTGATCTGTACCGTAGCAGTAATATGAGGAGAATGCAGGATGGATTAGAAGGGAATAAATTGCTAAATAGTTTATTAAGCAAGACATTGTTTAGCTATAATTTTTAAATGTAAAAGGATTAGGTATTTACACGTCAGTAAATTGTATCTGGCGGACACGACAGTCAGTAGCTGAATGGACTAAAGCAATTTAACCCTTGCCCGCCTCAACTGCTTCAGGTGTGCTTCCTAAGTGCGCAATTTGGTTTTAAATAAAAGCGGTCAGACATCTTTGTCCTTGTTATTCCAAAACTTTCCACTGTTTTTGAAAAACATCGGCGACATTTCGTGACTACTAATGGTTATTGTTCATTTACTTAAAACTATGGAATTTTTTAAAGTTTCGATAGGAAAAATACAAGCCTACATTAACAAGTTTGCTAATCAAACCTTTGCAAAGTTGTTTTCAATTAGTTTTACATATCCACGCGGTTGATTTCATTTTCAACAAAAGGCAGCAAGCCAGCTTATATACTAGCTTGAAAATTTGAATATTATTGCCAAATGTTTTTGCATATCTGCATTTTACTAAATTTTTACAATACATACCTATACAATAAAGCTTTACAACGAAAATCGATGATATGATCAAATGATCGAAAATTTGTGTTTGCAAAAATATTCGGATATTCTTTGTCTAAATTACTCGTACTTCTTCAATAACATGATACATGCCATAGGTTGCAATTTGAAAGTTTTTAACGGTCAACTTTCTGCGGTTTAACCGTTATGCCAATATTGTTCACCACTTCACAGCTTTTCTGCAACCCGTTTTGATGCAATTATTCTAACAGCAATTGGTTCAAAAGGCTTTTATACCTACGCCTCATTGTAAATTTGCCTCAGATTAGTACAAACTTACATTCCTAACGGCCAAACCGTTAGAGTTTAATTACTGAAATACAATACAACTCTGTCCAAAGGTTAGATCTACCTGAATGCCAATTTGGATAAGATCTGTTAAGACGTTTTTAGTTATCGTGAAGACAAACGGACAAACAGACAGACTAAATGGTCGTCTTCATAACTAGCTTTTCAAGCTAGTTTGAAAGGACTTTATAGTTCCACAAAGAACATCAGTAAGTAATTGAATTTTGTTGTTTTACAATTACAATTACTGATTGTGTTTTAGCAATTTTGAGGTACTTGATTAGAAATAAAAGTTAATACTTGGATAGATGAAACCAATCAACTAAAACTACTTTGTAAAAGTTTTGTGTTAAAAAATCGGGTTACTTAGGCTTGTATTTTTCCAACGAAAACTTTAGAAAGGTATAATCTTAAGTAATTGATTTAAAAACATAAGTAGTCAAGAAATCTCATCGATTTCTTTTAACTACATGGATAGATAAAATTAACTAATCAAAAAGCACTTAGCAAAAGGTTTGAATAGCAACGTGATTAATGTAGGCTTGTAACTGTAACCTAGTCTCATGCAAAATGCTTACCTAAAAACATACATAATGGGTAAAATACATGACGATGTTGTAGCGATACCATAGATCTAGCAATAATAGAAAATTGTTTTGCCCATCTCAAGAGAAGGCGCACTACTTTACAGTGTCAACCCGGACTCTCACGAGAACAGTCGAATATTTATTCCTAGCTGAACCCAGTGAAGCTAGTATAGATTTGGTTTTGATGGTCTGTCTATCTGTCCGTCTGCCCGTCTATAGGCGCGATAACTCAAAAATTCAGTTTCAATGAAATTTATCCGGCAGGTACAAATGGTAAATTGCAAGAAGTCTATTGTTTTTCAGCAATTTTGGCCTAACGGTTTGGCCGTTATGAGTGACGGATAAAAAATTTCAAAACTTTCAACATTTAATCATCATTTTAACTGAGAGGCGGACAGATTTAGAATATGTTATTACTTGCTCGAAGAGCTAGTTATAAGATTGATGTGTTAGTCTGTCTGTCTGTCCGTTCCTACGAGAAGTTAAAAACGCCTCAACAAATTTTAACCAAATTTGACAGGAGGGTAGATTAAACCTTCGGACAGAACTAAATAGTTTTTTCGAGAATTATGTCCAAGCTGATAGAGAATATGCTAGTGTTTTTGCAAATTTGCAAACGGGTTTTGCAAAAATTAGCATAACTACAGAAGATAATAATAAGTTCAAATTAAAACAAAAAAGTTACATACAATTGGTATTTTTGCAAACTTCGATCAAGTGTCTAATCAGGCTTGCTGCTTTTTATTGATTTTGCAATTTTAAATGCATAATTTTGCAAAAATTGGTGATTTTGAGACATATTGGAGTAAAAATAGAAAGTTTTCTGTATTTTCTGTATATTTTGCACGAATTGGAAAATTCTGCAAAAATTATTGCAGTTATAATTGTCAAATACATATATACATACGTTCAGCTAGTCGGTTAATGGTTTTACTACCGTTTGTTCTCCTCTCATCTCGGGCATAATATTGGCCTAACGTTAGTGATGCAGTCAGATATGGACCAAAAGAAAAGTGGATCTTAGGGCTTTTTCTTTATAGAGTTGTATTTTTCCGTTCTAAACTTTGAAAAATCCATAATTTTAGGTAAATGAACAAAACAAGCTTTTAGTCACGAAATGTCGCCGATATTTGTAAAAAACTGTGGAAAAATTTCACATCAAACATCAACAAATCTGACCGTTATTTGTCCTGGTTAATTGGTTGATTTCTAGAAAGGTACCGAAGAAGGTTTCCAAATAGATCATCAGTACTTTCCCCTCATCAAATAATTGCGGTAATTGTATAAAATAATTGATATTTTTGACAGATTACTTTGATTTATATTGATTTTAAGATGAAAAATTGTATTCCTCACAGGTTGAACTGCTGTTCCCCCAATTATAAAAATGGCAAAAAGCGAAGAAACCGGAGCAGTCAAACTTGTGAAAATTATTTCCAAAGAGGAAGTTCCAGATGGTTTAAACCCCCAAATGGGGCAAGGGGAAGTCCCAAAGAAAAGTAAACACCTAGTTTTCCACTTCATCGCAGTGTTTTTCATTGCCGGAATATTTGGATTCGTTTTGGGAATCTTCTATTCTGGAACATTTTGGACAGTGGAGCAAATCAAATTGGAGCCTGAAAAAGAGCTGCATCAAGTGATCCAGGTGGGCGTTACGGATATATCCGGAATACAGTTTAAAGTGCCTGTTTGCATATGGTCAGAACTTGACTATTTAAAGGATTTTGTTCGAAGAAATAAAAATTATTCATTCGATTTTCATTTTAATAAAAATGGACTGTCGTTTCTCGGCAACCGTACATTTGCCAGTTACAACATAACCGAAAATGATTACTTGCAGATAGTTCCGCATGTATAACCGGCTTCAAAAATCGGTGATTTTATTAATAATGTAATAAAAATGGGCACAAAATACAATAATATGATCCGATCAGTTTATGTTTATTGATAGCAAAGATTAAATAATTACATTCCTCAACAACAAAGTGTCCATAAAAATAATTGTAGACATTAGACACTAATTAATTAAAATAATCAATAAAAATATTTACTTAAATAAAACTAAATATTCACAATTGCTTAATCGCGATTATTCAATTCGTTTAAATAACTTTTTTATTTCGTACGGAAGCTGTGAAAACATTTCAACTAATTTTAATAAATTTTACCGTTTTCACTTACCGTTTGACACATGTTTCTAATATTTAACATTTTATTTAATCTCGGAAAACAAAAACATTATTGGCAACAATTTCTCCCTCTTCAGTGATTAATGAGGTTATGAGCTTTTTTTCGGAAACAAGAGAGCCTTCGCCTATCATAAAAGAAATCACTGCCAGGTTCAAACGTACGACTCTCAGGAGATGGCGATTTTCTCTCGGCCGGTATATATTCTTCAGACTGGTCTACAACAACGAGTCCATCCTTCCCTTCATAAACCTCCTTCGGAACATCACTGCAGGGCAGAAGAGTAATCTGCTTGAGTCCAGGCCAGATTTTTAAAACCTTTCCGAAAGTTTGCTTGTCCAAGACAAGTCCTAAATTATCCAACCCCGGCATCCACTCTCCCAGTCTTTGCAATGCATTGCAAGAGAATTTTTTATGATAATGGAAAAGCTTCAAACCTGTGACCTGTTCGCCTTCCCCGAGAGAAACCGGAAGGTCTCTAACAGTTGCTTGCTTGGTAACCCAAGACTTATCCACATTTAAGCCCGATTCATACCAAAATTCTTGCAGCTTTTTCATAAATGGGAAGTTGCGGAACTCAAAAGGAAGCAGATTATCTGTCCCCTTCCCTTGGAATCGCGTGTAGCAGATGGAAATCTTCAAATGAGTTAAATTCGGAAAGGGAATCTCCTCCCCGCGTAAATTAGTCAAGTCAATTTTCTGTTTATGAGCATCATCCCTAAATTGATACTCGCCACAATTGGCGTAGGACGTCGGTTTATTCGAGTCTATAAACAACTCCAGTCTAGTTAAAGTTCCAGAAATCTGGTATAAAACCCGCGTTAAACCGAAGACAGTCAAGCACTCAGACCAGTCAATTGTTAAAACTAGGCATTTCAACGGAGCAGCGACAGTTCTTATGTAGTCGGCAACATCGACAAGTTTAAACTCATCCCATGGTAATGAAACCAAAGATAAAGACTCCAGCTGGAGGAGGTTGTCCTTAGCCGCTTTTAGAACTGGAAAAGAGTCCCCAAACAAGTAGCTTGTAGATTGAGTCCATAAGTTCTAAAATAAATTATTGTTAAATTATAATTAACTTTAAAAAATTCAAACATATTTGAACTTTACCTTGAGCTTGGGACAGCCTTTAAACAACCTTTTAAAAGTGTTAAAGGATCGTCCTTCTTTCGAAAGAAGGGCGTAATAGTGTTCCACAGTGCGATCACAAGATTTACCAATCGAGAGGGATTCCAAATTGGGGGCTAAAATTTCATCGTTTCCCCACCCCTCCGCCTCTGCAGCTCTCACGGCTTCGTTTCCGCGCAAGTGATTTTGCATATAAGGAAAACCATATCGTTGCTGTTGGATTTCATCCACATCGTCATAATTATCCTCAGGAATCATGTGAGGATCAATATCGAGGACTTTTAATTGCGGACACTTTTTTAAAATCCATTTGAGCTCTTCGTACCCAGCGTATATCTCTGTATTGTTGTCAAAGTAGATCATTCCAAGATCGAGGAAAGTAGCCCGGGAAAAGTACACATCCCAAATTAAAGACTCCGCAGATTTCACCAGAGATGATGGTGAATCCGGAAGCGAAGTGAAGGCGTTGTCACCGTCTTCGCGGTCATAAAGCACTCTGTAGCTTTCAAATGGCTTTTCACTGATTTGATAAAAGAAAGATTTAAAATCTCCTTCAGGCAGCTCTTCCTCATTTTTGCTTAGGTATGCCTAGCAAAAGTAAAACAATTTAAATCATCAAAACAAAGTAAAACCAAAATACTTTTAACTCTTTCGAGCAAAATAATAATTATTAATTACATTGATAAGCCCTTCTACAGTTTCCTTGTTTAGAAACAACACAGCAATTCTTTTTAACTGGTCCATGCTTTCCCACCTCCATAATTTATTAACAGCCCGGATATTTTTCAACGTTGGGAGATCAATGGCATGGGTAGAAACTAATTTTACTATTTCCGGAATGTCCAGCGGGTTTAAATAATTTCTGGTTAAATTATTACCCGATAATTTTGATAGTTTCGACATTTTAAAATAATTAGTGTTGGGTTGTTTTCTTTATTTTATGCTTTATTTCATTTATTTTATAAATCTGTATGAAGCAATTTTATTAGTTTTCTGCTGCAATAAGAATTCGAATACATTGAAAGGATGCAAGAAAACAGGTGTGCGTTTTGAAATTTCTCCTGTTTCACACAAGTGAGCAGTTTCATTGGTAAAAAGAAATGAGGAATAATGCAATTTTGAATAGGGTTTAATAATTGAGCTGAATAGTATTTTATTTTATTTCTTTAATACAATACATTTTTGTTACGTGCTTACATAGATTTTTAGTTGTCAAAAAGGCATTTAATTTTAAAAAAGGTACAAAAATTATCTCTTCAAGAGACGATGACATTATGAGCTTTCTTTTGAAAACAAGACAGCCTCCGTCTATTGTATATTTGCTAACAGCTTAAATATTTTTTAACGTCGTTAGATTATTTACATGACTGAAAATTAATTTCACAATTAATGGGATTTCCCGCTGGTTTAAATATTTCGTAGTTAAATTACTTGGCAACAATTTTGATACTTTTGGCATTTTAAAACAATTTTAAAAGAATTTCTTTTTATGTAGTGTGGGGCTTTCCTTTATTTGATGCCGGTGTATTTAATATTTCAAAGCTCGAATACATGACAGGATGCAAGGAAAAGGTGTGTATTTTGCAATTTGCTTTTTTCAACAAACTTTTCTTTGTAAAAAAACTTTCGATGCGCTCACTTTTACAACAACTTGAGCTTTTCTGATCAAACTGCTCACTTGTGCAAAAGCAGAAAACAAAAATTGGAGAACAGATGACCTCCCCTATCCTTTCAATACATTTCTATTTTAAAACGCAAGTCCACGTTGACAAGCAAAATATATTTAATCAATAATTAAATAAAAAAACAATTAAAAATGCCAAGGGTGTCAAAATTGTCCCGTAATAATTTAGTTACAAATTATTTAAACCCGTTGGACATTCCAGAAATAGTAAAATTAATTCTCAGCAATGTAAATAATCCAAAGGAGTTGAAAAGTGTTCGGACGGTTAATAAATTATGGCGTTGGGAAAGTATGGACCAGT
>JAANSO010004257.1:0-10300 GCA_036507315.1 Lepidocyrtus fimetarius | reverse complement strand
CTAGATTAGCTGCTATTCATACACCATGACATGTGCGTCGTGCCATGCACTGGCGCTACATTGCAGATTGTGTGCGTGTTTTGCAGTTTATTCGCTCAGTCAGAGTAACAATAGCATCAGAATTGAGTGAAATATGGTCAAAGTTTTTTGCAAAGACTTTTGAACAAAATTATCCTTGATCAAAATTTCTCATTGCAATAATCGTTCTTAATCTGCGTCTAAGCCTTTAGACTAAATTGCATTGCTATGTTGTGAATAGAGATTACATTAATGATTATAATGGGAAGCTAAAAATTTCTTCCGTGTTTGGGCTGCTATTGAGTCAGGTCTCAGGTGTAAATGTATTAAAGACTCGGGGAATTTATCTACCGCGCGCGTGTTTTATTTGCCACTGACTAACTGATAAAGGCCTTAATTATCATTATTGTCATCATTGTAATCACAAAGCGGGGATTGTTAATGGCCAACTAAAAACCTGACTACAGCGATTATTTAGAATTATCCAAGTTAAAATAAACTTACAAAAATTCTTTTTCTGAATAAAGCCAATTTTCTGCTTAAAATTGATTTTCTGGACTTTGCCAAAGAAAAGACGTAACCAAGTTTATTCTAGTAATGTTGCAAAATTACTTCTTTTTAGAATAACACGTAAAACAAACGAAGACATACCTAGTTGAGTAAGCTCGTAAAGTTTAACAACATAATTTGCATATCCGGGGAGGTAACAATCGCAAAATGAAGGATTAAGCAGTCTGAGCAAGCTTATGCCTATAGTACTTACTTTAGTACCGATATCTACAATGCTTCCTTAACATAACTCCCGACGCAGTACATTTTTTTATCCGTGAGAATATTTTTGATGAAGAAATGAATTTAAATATTATGTATGTATGTAGGCCTCTTCGCGTAATTATTTCATTGCGTTATCCCGGATATGACTAAGGAAACATTCCCTTTCTTTCACTGTACCTATTTTCCTTCTTCCTTACTTTTGTTTTCAGCAGCAGCTTTTGTATAATTTGCGTTTTCTGAGACAAAAGACTTGAACAACTGCTGGACTATTTTTTCTTACTGAAATTATTACTCTGGAATTTAGCTACTTTTGTTCCAATTTAAGTGGTCAGCAGGACGGGCCAACTGGTCATGCTATCTGCATGCTTGAGAAGTAAATGACAGGTTTCTCGTATCAAAAGGGTACATGCTCTGTTTTATCCTCATTTCTGGCTATTCCTACCAGCTAGCTTGTTATTATTACCAAGAAACTGCTTGATTGAAGCATTCTTTTACTTTTCTGAAATCAGAAATTCCCCACACGCATCAACAAAAATACTTTCTCATAGGAGAGCACCTTTCATACCCATTTCATTTGTAGAATTTTTGACTGGGACCGTTTTTTGTCTTTCTCCTTTGCATAACTTGCATGCTTAATTTACTATCAAAATCGCCACAATTCTTTCAATCCCAAATCCCATGAGAGCACCATTTTGTTCTAGTCTAACGTGTAGTCTATAAAACAATGACAATACACCTACCAAGCAGTTGGGTCGTTCATTTTAAACAATCTAATTTTATTCTTCTATATACCATAATTATTTTTTAAATCTGTCATTCAATTTTTCATTTTTGTGCTATCAACAACGCAGCATGGATTTTTAAACTTTTTCTCAACACTTTTAAATAAATCCAATCTAATTTCAGATATGTCAGACAAATTCGTTTGTCTTTTGTTTCTTTCATTGTTGTTACAAGTATCTCAAGTAGTAGCAGCAGAACATATTGACCAAACAAGATCATTTATATTTTTTTACCTACCACTTCTTCAGTAAAAGTTTTGTGTGAGGAAAAGACAAAGGGAAAATGAAGCTGTCAAGTTGAAGAAGAATTTATACCAGTTCAGTTCTCAAAGATGAAAAACAATTCTGTAAATGAATTTTGTATTTAATATGGCACAAAAATACACTAAAACCACTTTTACACTCTTGATCAAACACTCTTCACAAAACTTTAAAATAGCTTCCTTTCTGCAATTTTTGTTTAAATGGAATCGTATTATAAATTCCTTTAAATTGAGATCACATTACACACAACACGTTTCATAGTGTTGCAGGTGGATCATCAACAATAACAAATTGAATGAAAAATGTATAAGCCGACTTCTCAAAATGCACGATCCTCGGATTTATGTTAGTTTTCCGATACAACCTTCGAGTTTGTCGTCATCTCAAAGTAAATGATCTAAGGCTTTATTCAAATAAGAATGCACCTTACTTTTTCATCTCCTCCTCCTTATTTCTTAAAAACAAGTCGTACACAATCACAGAAAATTCCAACAAGAAATTTAAGCCGCATCATATCATCGGCAAGGCATTGTTGTTGTTATCCACTGTACCTAACCACTTCCAAAAAACCAAAAAGTTGTACACATATACCAAATCTCGAGCTCATGCAGGAAAATAATAACAATGGGAGTTGTTAGGAAAAAAATTTGTTATTCACTTTTTCACTCACAATCTCCCTAGCGGTAGCGAAGCAGCAATATATCTCACAGCTCCTTAGTGTTCAGGTGCTACAAAGCGACTACCCATTTGATTCCGTTCCTTCGAATTCTTGCATACATTTTACTTTTCTTACCTTTTAAGAGAATCATCAGCATTTCATAGACATCAACAGAGCTTTTGTGTTGCGTGTAGACCTTATTTTACCTGCTAACAATATCAAACTCACCTGTACAATTTACAAACCTAATGGCATGTTCTAGTGTAGAATAATATTTGTGGTGTTATGATGTTGGTTAGAATTGAGAGGAGGGGGACGCCAACGACGAGTGAGTGAAGGGAGAAGACCGTTCTTTATATTATGCATTTTTCTGTAACAATATTATTATTGCACGAAATGTACTCTCTAAAGTGAGTTGGGGATGGAAATGTGATGTCGATATGTTTCAAATTGACTTTTATGGTAGGATATTGCCTGTCTATAATGAATGTTCAAGGTATGCATTTAAGGAATTCGTATACAATCAGAAACTAAGAAATGGAAATGTTTCACGTACTCTTTCAAAAAAGTCTCATATCAGTAATCTATCTATAAACGTTAAATGTATGCTCATTTTTACCTTTTTACATTTCATTATTGTACGTTTTTATATGACATTCTAATACAGAATACTGAGATTACAATTTTCTTACTTTATTCACATTGCTCTGTTCTATTTCTTTGTTCATTATTGGTTTGCTCTTTTTCGTAAGAAGGGATTAAATGTGCAAGGCAATAATCACTTTCAATGAAAGATTATAAAGGGAATGTTTAATAATGCACTATTCAGCAAACTGGAATATTACATACTTTATGTATATTAGTAGCTACTTTATGTAGTAAAATTTTGCTTACAAAATATACATTTAAAATATCCCATTCATTGCTTATACATTAGTTTATGATGCTGGATTTTTCTATTTCTGCTACAGAGTATAAATGTTTATTTTGCAAAATTTTGCTAAAACACGAATAACCTCTGGAGTATAAATTTAGAGCTACTTTGAAGTTTTGAAATATTTTCCTGCAATCATGCAAAATACCCATCAGGCAGGAAAAAACTAATCCTTGATATGAACTGTAAATTAAATTTTCTAGGAAATTAGCAAAACATTTTGGATCAACGAGAAGGTAAAAGGACAACTTACTAGAAAACCTTTGATTTAGGTCTGAAATAAAGATTTAGAATATAATACCTACCTACTGTGAGATGACCCACAGCATAGCGTAAATATATAAGTGGGAGTGAGAAATGCCTATTATGATTCATTATAATTCGAACGCATGCAATTATGTATTACCGACAGGTACATTGTTCCTTAAATATTAAGATTAGCACGTGAGTTTAAGGAATTCTAACTATAAACTTTACTTAGGTAGCTTTTGCTTTGTATCTTGAAATTCAGGGTGGGGTAGATTTCTTACTGACATTGATAATAGAATGCAGTAGGATTACACATGACTTAAGACATGACTTAAGTTTTCATAAATTTAAAATTTGCCCTTTTCTTCTTTTCCGGAAAAACAAAACTGATAGGTTGGAAGGGCATCAGGCTAAATTATAATCAGAATTTATGAATCATGTAGGTTGTAATAAGTAGCAAAAAAGCATATTTATCAGAAAAATAAGCCTGTAGTGGATGAAGTTAGCTTAAAGTGGGCAGTCTGTAGTGTACATTGCACAATAAATATTTTAATAACTGATAGTTTCTCTTGCTTGTTGATCAAGCAAAAAATTTTAAATCACATTTATTGCTTTAGGTGATATCAGCATGATTCCAATGTTTTACGACTGGCTTGAAGCCAAACAAAACCCACGTGAATTCATGAAGTTTTATGACAGTACTTGGTTTCCTCTCCTGTAATCAAAGTTGCCTGATTGATTAAAATGAGTTTTTACCTAGTTCAAAATTCACCATTAGAAAATAAATTTTATCAGCGTGATACCAATCTGAGATTATCTGCGTAAGATTTCTAGTTGAACTAAAAATTAAATTGTTAAAGTTGGAATTGAGTTAAAAATTTAATCATGAAAAGTTTTATCCTGCTGGAGAAAAAACTTTGAAAGGTATAACTGCGACTGCGACTTACAAATGTTATTTATTGCAAATTACAAGTGTAAGTTAGTTTTAAGATTCAAGTTACTTCGTACTCAAATGAAGCTTCGTACCTATCAATGAGCTTATAAGCTCCTTCCAGAGAAGGATGTTTATTTAGAAATGAATACGCTCATCAAAACTTAACCATTTTATTAAACTTGTCACCTTATAGTTGTGAGTTAAACTTAGACGCCATCTTTTAAACCTAGTCATTCTCAAAATATGTATTTGTAGTCTCGAAAGTTTGTGTAAATCGTAAAAAAACTTTTCTGCAAATAGTGTAAGAACAATTCAGGATGTTATAAAAGAATGTCTCCTCTGCCGTGATTTCAACTTCATGTTTAATGGCCAATGACGAATGCTCAACCTTGTAAAGATTTTTTTGTGTTAAAAAACACCTTTTTTACAAGTGTTGAATTTCTACCCTTCCGTTTTTTGCTATTCATGAAACGCTTTTTTGTTTCCAGTTAACAAAAAAATTACGACAGCTGTCGATGATTCTAAATTTGCAAAGAAAGAATGGCATTTGTATAAAAAAGTTGCTCTTGTACGTTGTGAGGTTTGATACCTTCCTTATTGACTTTTGTTTGGTTGATCTTAAGTATCATTACGCGTCATCATCTTCGGCATTGTCATCAACTCTTTTTCTTTTCTGCTCTCCATGTATGCTTAATTAGTATCCGTCTTCTAGTATAAATGATAATATTTGCAATGTGATTATGTGCCCCAAGAAAACCCAGTGGTTAATGAAAAAGAAGGAGTACAAAGAGTAAAAAACTTAGAGAGACAACCAATTTATTTCGAAAAAAGCTTCTTTTGTGCATTAAATTATTGCGTATATGTGAATTATACATGTTGGGCTGACTATGGAATTTGCAATGATAAAAGTTTAAAAACATCTAGCCTAAGCTTTTTTAATTTTTTCATCGATGCTTAAAAATTAACAATGTTACAGTGAATCCTCCCTTCTTACTGCAGAGTCCTGTGGATGTTTCCATTCTTCCTTACAAGAACATTCGACATCCCATTAAAGAAGTTAACCCTTGAGAAACATTGCGTACTAATTTTAGCGACTTCCGTTCTTGTCATGCCAGTAGGATGAAGGATATGCGTCATTTCAGTTTTACTTTTGCAGCAAGCAGCATTAAAAGTGACAGCAGCTGCTCTTCCGAATTTTGTAAAATGATGTCCCGACTTGATTAGTGATGCGTAGGAACGTACGTTGTAGTACATTAACATCATCCCATTATATGTATGCATATTTAAATATCGTGTGCATGCATTCATAAATTTACGTGAATTTCAAAGCCGTCACTATCAGTTATGTAACATGTCAAATTTATTTATTAGTAGCAAGTAATTACTTAACCTATATTAGAGTAGAACAAAAGTTATTCCCATGTCTTTATCTCTGGGAATCTTTATCCTTATGTTGAGAATGAAAGGCATAAATGTTTCCCTCTTTATCTCTCTGCCAATCAAAGGGTTGAAGAAGCTCTTGTTGATAGGGAATAATGGACTTTCAAATACAAATATCGTGTCAAATCCATAATTGAAACCAAATGTCTCCTTCTCCTATCTATATTTTGCATTAATAGCTATAATAATACGTATAAAACGGAAGCAAAATCTGGATACCTATCAATATTTCAGATTTTATGCATTTTGTATTCTGTAAATGTGGTTGCTTTTTAATAGTAAACTGATATTAAAAATTTTCTTATCCAAAAAAGCATAATTTAATCCTTTCAATCCAAAAGACAACGGAACGTAGAAACCCGCCCACATACACATCCTTGTCATTCATTCAAGCGCTTTTTCTTAGACAAAGAATAAAAATTCATATTTGGTCACGTACTATTCAATCAATCAATAATGAATCAAGCCAACTTGCAAGATCAAATGACTTCATTTGACCTAAATCCGCATTCATTGTAATATGAGTAAAGCAGACCACAACAGGATTTTTGACGGACGGACACTCCCGATTAAAATATTTTGTCACGTAAAACAGGACTATTCCACTATGCTGCTCACCTTACTTTTATGTAAGGAGCTTTAATTGCATGCTACTATAGACTCAAAGCCAAAACGATTTGAATTTGTTAATTTACCAAACGTGGCAAAGTTGTTTGTTAAACTTTTACTCTACCAGATTTGCCAAGTATTTTGATCCTGTAACAAAACATAAAAATGATTATTTGTCCAAAATAGTCATTCAACAACCATCATCAACAGCCACAACAAAAATAATTTACGCCGTTGTTGATAAAATTGTCATCAAGATCCCATAAAAATATGGGCCAAAGTCAGCCAATAAATTGAATTGTATTATATTTATCTGATATAAAAAAATCATGGTCAAACTTTATTGCTTAAAATTTCTTTCCCTTTTACAGTCAGAAAACATTATTTCCTTCAACTATCATTTTGATATTGTTAGGCTGAATAAGAATCATATCTCTTTATCACACGGATTAGCATTAGGGCACCAAAAATAGAAGAATAATAGATTGTCAAAAGTAGCGTCGAGATTCAAGATCTTATCTTAAGAACAGCCTTTTAGCAAATTCACTAGGGAAGCACGGGTTTTTAAAGTGCAACAATGAAAATAAATTTGAACCGATATCTTATAAGAATTATTATACCTAAAAACTTTAATAAAACTGCTTGTTCTACGCTTATGAACAAATTACTTAATTCGGTTCTCTAAACGATTTAGGGCTTGTGTAACAACTTCAGGCTTGCCATAAACGTTACAGCGCAGCACAATGCCTGTCATCTACTGAAGATTTTTGCAATGAAAGGTCTTTGAAAATTAGTTGAGCGTTGCGTACCATCAACAGTTACCAGAGGATGTGGTGTGGTAGATGAACGAAGTCCTTTCAACACAGCGACTTGAATACTTCTAAACTACCTATTTACACGAAAGTCACTTCGCTTCTAACTTCTTTTCTATCTTTTAAATGAAAAATAAAAGGTTTAATCGTTAATTTCATCTAATTCAACCATAACTCGTAGAACCATTTCTTCCCTATACTGGTCGGCCAACAATCTGCACCCCGATTGGCATTCCAACAGAACTTTCATATTTCTCAGAAAGTTGAGTCCCACCTTCTTTCCATATCCTAACCACCCCTGCGGGAAGATCTAACAAGTTCCAAACAAATGTATAAATCGCTGGCCCTGGAAAGAAATTAAGTTGTAAGATTTTACCGAGTTTATGCCTTCTAGATTAAGTAACCATTAAACTAAATATTTACATAATCCAAGCTTTATCATATTTTCAGAAGTTGTTGCTGGCTGGCTGAAAACTGGACAAATGATGACGTCCACATCCAACTCACTCATACTTTCCAACACTTCATCCACAAATTGCTCACGAAGTGAAGCTGTATTCCAAAGATCGCAGTCTGAATTCATAGTCGTATGCATTTGTTCCATTGCTTTATCTCTAGCGGATTTTCTCCCAGGAATGGAATCCAGCTTTTTTAAAAATTTTCTCCAGCAGGAAGTCCCACTCATTTGAGTTTTTTCTACGTGATGCATTTCATCTACCCAAAGCACTCTTGCAGACAACTGTGATTTATTATTATTCTTTATCTCAATTTCAGTAGTGTGAAGATTATCTTCAATTGATTCATCCTCGTGAACGATGTGTCTGTAAGTGTGGACTTTCATTAAAGTATTCCAAACTTTCGTGGCATTTTAAATCATCTGGTGGTTCACATTTTACAACAATGTGGCCGCAAGACTCCAAATAGATTTTGGCTTTCTCTATTGCTTTCACAGTGTCTCCCAATGGAGGATAGGCCGGAAATTGGTTAAAAAACCCGATTCGTAGCTTTTGCTTTGATGAAGTTATCTGAGTGTTCCACGGCAATGGCACAACCTTTGGATCAGACTTATGTTGCTGATTTTTCTCCATGATTAGTCCGTGTAGTGTGACTAACTCAGAAACTCTCTTTGTCATTATACATGGAATGCTAGTAGCTGTCAAAAGTAATTATTATAATTAAGAAATGAAAGAAAATACGGATTTTAATGCAATGAAATTGATTGAATTCAAAATATATAATGCTCGCTGCTTACAACCAACATCATTGCTGTACACATCCTCTACGACTGATTCGATGACGTGAGGGTTTTAACGTTGTCAATCCACTTAAATGAGCAGGAAGTCTAGCTCCTCCAGCTAATCAAGAAAATTTTAAAAGTTGATTGAAATTGAAACAACATTTTAGCTTTTAATTAAAAATTTACCCCTATCAGTTGCAATAGCAAATGGTGCACCACCTGCCTTTACAAGGCACGCCGATCCACAGGAAGATCCCCCAAGAGATAAATCTTTGTTCAGAGGATGATGAATTTCTCCAAAGAAAGGATTTCTTCCTCCAAATGCCATGCAACTTATGGAAATACTTGCTCGGCAAAATGGAATGGCGCCAAGAGACTCTAAAATTTTAACAATCACGGCGCTGTCTTTAGACACAGTGGAAGTTGATGAGTTAACTGAACAACTGAAAAATGGAAATGTTCCTTGGAGCTCGATGTCATCGTTTACACAAAATGGTATGCCATGAAGTGGACCTTTTAGCAAAACAAGATTGTCCAGTTCCTTTGCTTTAATCTAGAAAATAGAGTCTTTTTCATTCAATTCTGTTACAGAATTTCTGTACTGGTAGTTAATAAAAATATTATTTGAGATGTTATAAACCATAATTACCATTGCCGTTGGTAAGTATTCTGTAACACAATTGAATTCTTTTGCACATTGTAACGATTTAATCATGTAAGCTTCCATAACACTTTGCGCAGTTACTTTTCTTGCCTGTAGAGCGGCTTGAAGTTGATCCAGGTTTAATTTTAAAATGTCTTTGTGCTTTTTTTCTAGCTCATCGTAATTTCCCTCGTGATGGCTCCTATAAATTAGGCTTTCAATCAATCCAAAATTGGCCTTTCTTTCAGATTCTTTCATCGCCTTGAGGCCTACAATCTCATGCTGTTTCTGAAATTTAAAATTTTAATAAATGTTATTTTATTTGAAAAAATAAATGGGGCAAATCTAAAAATTATTTTGATCCAAACCTTTCGATTTTTAACAACTTTATAGGCTGCCATTGCTGCGGAAATTCCAGTAATTATGAAAACTATGAACTTTGAAGCATTCCTTTCTTTGAAGTAGTAATCACACAAGCAAATTGAATAGCTTATGACACACTTGCTAGTTAAACGCATTTGTTACACAGAACAATAAAGCAATTGCAATTAAAATCCGTTTATAGTTTTGATGTTGATAACTCTCTGTTTAAGTATTCTGCTTACGTCGGCGTCTCTTTTGCTGCTGATAATACGAAACGTGATTTAGGAATAAATCCGGAAGCTTTGCTATTTCGTAATATTTAATAAAACGTGTGTAGAGCAAATTTCTAGTTTCATCCAACAGATTCGCATTACACTAATTAAGGGAAATTAAAATTTATCTGAAAAAATCCACTTCCAGCAGGAGCTTTCCTATTCCATATGAACTTTTTTCTTTTGTGAATGAAAACTGAATATCAATTGAGTGAAGGATGGATTAATTTATGAGGCAAAGTGCAAAATGATTATCCTAATCAACTGTCAATAGATTTATTGACAGCTATATAATATTTCTTTTGGAGATG
>JAANSO010004256.1:0-10300 GCA_036507315.1 Lepidocyrtus fimetarius | reverse complement strand
TCTACACAGATAAGGTATTGAGAAGCCCAGTATTCTCTGATAAGATCAGCACCTTTTTCTCCTATCATGATTGTCGGAGCGTTTATGTTCCCATTGGGAATGTCGGGCATTATGGACGCGTCGATTACGCGGAGGTTTCTTGTTTTGAGGACGCTACAAACAAAAATGAAAAAAATATTAAATTTACACATTAGATTTGTCACCGCTGGAAGAAGAATCCATATAAAATACCGTAATTTTGAATCCACCACAGCCTTCGGGTCATCCACACCCTTCCCCATCGAGCAGGTCCCGCAGTGATGATAAATCGTTGAAGAAATATGCCTTACATAACATTCAAAATAGTCATCACTATTCAATCTGTGTCCTTCACACCCGGGAAAAGGCTTCTTGACACCGGAAGCTCCAATCTCTTTGAATGCTTTCGTCTCTTCGACCATTTTTGTAACAAATTTCATCCCTTCAACAAGAACCTTCACGTCATGGGGGTCCTCCAAGTACCTGGGGTTTATCATCGGAGGCTTTTTCGGATCTTTGCTTTGTAACTGTACAATCCCAGAGCTTTTAACTCGTCCGAGGTTAACTAAAACGAAAAACCCGTCTTTTTCCATATCTTCCTGGAGATGCTTTTCTAGCAAGGTTTGGTTAAAATTAGCGAATTCAGCATAGTCTCGTGCCGACCCGGAGAAAAGGGCTGTGGGGGAAAAGTAAATTTGCAAATCGGGCCAGTTTTTCTCAAAGGAAGAAGTTATGAAGCCGTGGGCTTGGATTCCCAAAGGGAAGGCTACGGGGCCTTTGCCGTTTATTAAGTAGTCAAGGAGGTCTCCTACGGAAGTGTCCCTATCTGGTTTGTAAGATTTAATTCCCTTCCGGACCGTGAATGGTATCACAGTGGTGACAATATGATCCTTGAGGTTAAGTCCGACCGGCAAATCCACCCTGGAATGAACCCCTAAGTCTTCAAGATCCTCCTTTGGCCCAATTCCACTCAGCATTAAAATCTGCGCAGAGCCGATAACCCCAGCGCTTAGGATAACCTCCTTCGAAGCTTTGGCAAACATTTTCTCCCCGAATTTCTCAAAGTAAACGCCTTCAGCTCTATTCCCCTTGAATTTTAACTTCGTGACTTGAGAATACTTTGATATTTTTAAATTACTCCTGGAGTTTATAATCGGACGGAGAAAAGCGGAGTAGGTACCGTGACGGGCGCCGTTTTTCATTGTGACTTCAACCGGGCCGAAGCCTTCTACTTGAGGGCCGTTTAAATCCACCTCGGGGAGGCCTAGTTCTTTTCCTGCTTCGATAAAGGTCTTGTAAAGGGGTCGGGACTCGCGGGATTCTACGTGCAGGGGGCCGTAAGGTGTTTGCCCGTAATGTTTTTCTGTAAATAAAAATAAATTATGTAATTCAGATCCAATTCATGCTTACGATTGGTTAGGATTTATACCGTTTTTAAAGTAATCTCCGTGATAATCCAAAGATTTCTTAAAATACGGCAAAACATTATCCCATTTCCATCCCTTGTCGCCAGTTAAACTCGCCCAGTGATCGTAATCCTGTGGGTGGCCCCGGACATAGAACATAAAGTTTAAATTGCTCGTTCCCCCCAGTAGCTTCCCCCTTGGCCACCTTGAAACCTACAAAAGCATAAATTAAATGCACAATTAACTTAATTATCTTAATTGACTTTATTATCTTTACATACATTATAATTCAATCCAAAATGCGAGTACTGCTGGGGAACTGTATGATACATCCAGTCAATTTCCGGTCTAGCACGTCAATAGAAAAAGCCTAATTACTTTGTAATTTTCAATTGGAACAGGACGGAAGTGACAATAATGTGGCCAAACATGATTGTCGCCTTCGCCCGGCCTAATAATTAAAAAAATTAATTACTTATGAACCATGGCGGTTGCAACGATAGGAATTGAATTTAAAATAGACCGCTCTCCTCCAGCTTCAATTAACAAGACTTTGCTGTTTTTGGATAGTCTGTTAGCCACAACTGCTCCAGCAGAGCCGGCTCCAACTGCAATTAATGAAAAACCAGTTTAATTAAATACAAACACTAAATGTTAATTAAACTTACCAACAATGAAATCATATTCCTCAGCAGTGTAATTAATCCCCCAAGGAGGTTTCTAAATAATCCCAGTAGTAATTATATGAAGACTCAATTGTTACAAATATGGGGACTATGTAGCGCATAATAAACTGGAGGATGAGGAAGACCAGCATTTTAACTATTCTAATTAAAGTTACGTAATAAAAGAACAAAACATTATAAATAGTAAAAAACTCTTATCAAAAGTGCATAGCGATCTCCTGTATTGCTTGTCTTTAAAGAAAAAGCAAAAGTTCTTTCATATCATACTGCTATAATATGTGGATCAGATCAGATGAGAATATTATCTCCATCGCATACATCACATCAAAAACAGAAATACAAGTTCGCATACAAGCAACATGGAAAGTTATAGGTTTGTTCTGTCCAGAGTTTGTCCGTTGAAAAAGCCTTTGTTCTTGAGCTTATGAAAGCTTTCATCGTTTCCCCTTTCACATCGCAATCTGACTTGCTTGATAAAAACCTGCAGAGCCATGCAATATGATGCGGCTTATGATTACATAGCTTATGCAACTGCAAAGTTGAGATGGAATAGCTTTCGCAAAATTGTCCAGTAATTACGTAAAAGTTCCCTCCATGCATGATAAGCCTGCCCATGAATTAATTATTGCAAATGAAATAAAAAGTTTTCATTAGATAAAGATGTGTTTAGCTATAAGTGTAAAAATAGGTTTTATTGTATAAGTATACTTTAGTACAATATCAGTTAAATTCAGAATTGATAAAGTTTGTCTATTTAAATGGTTAAGATCATCACTTTTATAATTAATTAAACACTATTTTTACATGCTCTCCTCTCATTTACTAAAATCATACTTAACAAATCTAGTTGTACTTCCTGTGTCTGTAAATTACTGTTTTATGCTAAAAATTGAAACTATTATACAACAGTCATAAAAATACTATTTTTCTACAATTTAAATAAAGCAAAAGTTAAGTTTTTGGGTAAAAAAGAGGTCTCTATTATTAATTTAAGCTTTCTTGGGCGCCTTTTTCGGTTTGGGAGTTGCTTTAGGCTTTGTAGTCTTGGGTTTAGGTGCCTTTGGAGATTTTGGAGCCTTGGCTGGTTTAGGCTTGGCGGGAGCTTTAGCCTTCTTCGGGGATGCGGGTTTCTGTGCTGCCTTGGGCTTAGCCGCCTTCTTTGGAGACGCAGGCTTCTTAGCTTTAGCTGGAGTCTTTGCCTTTTTCGGAGCTGGAGCCTTCTTTGGAGTTGGAGCAGGCGCAGCGTCACCTCCGGCGGGGGCAGGAGCGGGTTTTACCTTCTTCGGTGATGCTGGTTTCTTCTTTGGAGAGGTTTTCTTAACGGCAATCTTCTTGGGCAATTTCACAGCAGCCTTTGGCTTCTTGGCGGCGGGTTTCTTTGCTTTTTCAGCTTTGCCTAATTTGAAAGATCCAGACATGCCTTTGCCTTTCACTTGGGTAATGGCTCCGGAAGCCAAGGCAGCTTTTAACCCGCGCTTCATGTGGGTTGAGATCTTATCAGGGTCCACTTGGTAGTTGGCCAAAATGTATTTTTTAATTGCGGGGATGGAAGAACCTCCCTTTTCATTCATGGCTTTAATTGCAGCTTCCAGCATGACGGTGTAGGATGGATGGGAGGCAGTTTTCCTAACTGCTGGCTTCTTCGTCGCCTTTTTTGGGGTTGCAGCAACTGGTGCGGATGCTTCGGTGGTTGCCATTTTTCAAGAATCTACAAAAATACACACAGAAACGTTAGTTAACTTAATTAACAATTAATTTTTAAGTATTTAATAGCACAGTTAAACTTACCAAAGTAGTTGATTTAACAAAATGAGCGGTTTAAACAACGGGAAAGTAACTTTTTGAACACGAGCAGTCTTCAATGAAGTGAGCAAGTCAACAGCAAAACAAAGATTGACAAGGAGAGCGCTCTGCACGGCTATTGTGACTGTGGCTGGTGGTGGTGGAGAATGGATCGGACGTAAAAGGAGCCACCAACAAGAAAAGCTCAAACTTGCATGAAAATCTTTTCTCTTTTCTGCTCTTCATGTGTTTCTGTATCCACTCCCACCTTCATTTACTTCGCTTCCCGTGACCCCTGACCTTTACTGAGCTTACCATTGTACTCCTTGCAAACTGCGCTATCTTTTGGTATTTTAATTGTACTCGTAGGTTAACTAATTCCGAAGTAAATTACCAATTTATACCAAATACTCGTCTTTTCAAGGAAAAATTTACAATAAACTCCGATTTTTTCTAAAGGTCAAAGGTCAAAACTAGCCAAATAAGATGTCACCTTATAGAGCAGAGTCTTATCTTTCAAATGAATATAAATTTAATCAAGTTTTAAATACGAATTAACTTTTAATTAATGAAAGTATGCTCCCAACTTCGGACAAATTTTTATTGGATGGATTACTCTATGCAAAATTTCAAGGGGGGATTACAGGTCAACCACAGGTCATACATAGTTAATTTTTAACGAGGATGCTTACAAGCATTAGTTTATTCATCCTGGAAAATTTCGTAATAATCGGGTAATATTTAACTGAGCAATTAGCATTTTAAATTTGAACGGGAAGATGCTGATTTTTCTTTGTTTTGTTATCTCTCTTCTCCCTCTTTTCTCTACATCCTTTTTCTTATACAGTTTTACCTTAATGGAATCTGTTTTTAAACTTCTTCCGAATTCTGCAAAAATTGTTATTCATTCTGTTAAATTAAAATCTTCAACTGTTCATTTTAATTTATATCTTGATAAGATGTCAGCAGAAGATATAAATATACTTTTTTTGCTCTGATTCATTCAAAATCTTAATACTCTGTTATTTTAACCTAATAACAATTATAATTAAAACATTTTACTTTAGCTATAATTGCTTCTCTTTAAACTCATGAAGATGATTGAAAAGTAAGTACGTCATCAACCAAAGACGTCATACACCTTAAGAGTTTCCATTTTTGATGATGATGAGTTTTTAACTAATTTTTTGCTTGCTTTTTGTATTCTAGAATGTGATAACATAAAGCTGCTCAAAATTCTCTTTCTATTTTTTGTAAATAGTTTTGTATTAGATAGTAATGACATTTATAAATAGTAAAACATAAACTATTTAATAAATAACAATGAATTAAACTCAACTAATGATAAAAAGATTGAGCTTCTAAAATCTATTTAAAATATTTGCTTTTTTTCTGTTTTGTCTGAAATTGTCATGTTTTTAATTGTAATTAATTGTCGTGGCTGTTTGGAATGCAAATTTATTTACAAACAATGTCGTGTAATAAAACGAAGTTGCTCATAATTCTTTTTCTCTTTGTAAACATAAATAGCAGATGGAATTGCATGCACATTAGCAAATCTATAATACAAAACTAACAGTCAATTAGTGTGCGTTACAATTGTCTAGAATAAGGTAGGAGTAGAATTCAACGTTTATCATTTTTCCCCAGGACCAATTTAATTTTGACTACATTACTCCCCAATAAGTAATTTGCCTTTTTGGATAGCATAATGTTAATATGCATTACGATGATGAAAATTTTTTTTTATCGAAATTCGATTTTATTTTAGGATTTTTATTGCAGAGAAAGCCTATAAAAACTGATAAATAAAACAAACTTTTTTTTGTCATTTTACGTATGTTAAGGAAATAAGCAGCTACTACCTGCATTCTTGTTTTTTAATGTTTACAAAAGAATTTTTATTTACTTTTTAATTATAATTTGAAATTTAATTGATAAAAAATTGAGGTTGAATGATTTCATTGTCATTCATTCATTTTAATTCGTACTTCTAACATTTTAAAGTCAACTACGCTAAAATAGTTTTAAATATAAACTTTTTGAATAATTTGTGCCAGTAATTTTTCAGATTTAGCATTTTATCAGTTTTTCCGTTCCCTGTGAAATCTGACCTTTACTGAGCTTTTAAATCTATTCCTTGTAAATATAGCTATTGTTTAATAATTTAATTGTACTCGTAGAGCAACTACGTTACTTAACAATTTATACCAAATGATCAATTTTCATGAATTTACATTAAATCCTTATTTTCCCAAGGGGTCAGAGATCAAAGAGTGACAAATAAGGTATCTTGCTTAAAACAAAGTTTTATCTTTCAAGAGATTATGAATTTAATAAGTTTGAAGTATTATCTAACTTAAAAAATGAAAGTATGCTCCCAACTTCGGACAAATTTTTATGGGATGGGCTTCTCTATCCAAAATTTTAAGTGGGGATTACAGGTCAGTCTCAAGTCACACATGGGTAAATTTTTAACAAAGGTGTACACAAGCTTTAGTTTAATCATCCTGGGAAATTTTGTAAAAATTGGGTATTTTTTAACTGAGCAATTAGCATTTTAATTTTGAATGGAAATATGTGGACTTTTTTTGTTTTGTTATCTCTACTTCTCCAACTTCTCTCTTCTTTCTTTTTCTTATGCAGTTTTTTTACCTTGATGAAAACTATTTTTGATTTTTTTACGTAAACTGCAATTTAATTTGTAAAATCAAAATCTTGTACTGTGGTTTAGCATAATTTCATAACAAGATGTTACCTGAAGGAAGACATATTTTATTGACGAGGTTTTCTCAACATCTGATTACTCTATTATCTCAAACTCCTAAAAATTCCCATAAAAACATTTTACTTTACTTATAATTGCTTTTCTTTAAACTCATAAAGATAACTGGAAAATAAGTACATTATCAACCAAGTGCGTCATACAATGTTTATTAGTCTCTTTTCTTGTGCTAAAGATGTGTTTTTACAAATTTTATGTATCCTTTTTGTTTTCTAGGAATGTATAAGAACAAAGCTGCTTATAATTGTTTCTTTTCATTGTTAACTAAATAATTTCAGATCGCATGGGCAGATTATGTCAAAGCTAAAGTTAATATTAAACAAACAGTAATTAATCATTTACCATTTAGTAGAAATCAAAGTTTATCATTTTATCCCAGAAGGAACTTAATTTTTATAATGAATTCCTTGCAATGATGATAAAGATTTACCGAAATGGAATATTAATTTTTATTTTTACTGAAAGTTTTGCTCGATAAATGTCAGTATACACCAGCCAAGTAAAAATTGGGTTAAATATTTAAAAAATTATGGAAATTTGGCTTTGGCCAGACTCCAGTTCACGGTGAGTCAATCTAGACTTGCAAGTTAAACCGCAGTGACAGTTTCAGGTTTGGGGAAATGGTTGAAAAATTAAATTATTTCAATTAGCAGCAGTGCTAATCTACAAAAGCTGATAACTATTATGATCTTTGTTTTCGATTTCTTTTTTATATTTATGTATGTTAGCCTATGCATGCTTGAATCTATATTCATAATGATTTAAAATAGTCTGAAAAGTAATTTTATTGACTTTTTATTTAAAATTAGAAATTAAACTGATCAATAATTTTGAACTTGAAAGATTTCATTGTAAGTCGACCTTTTTAATTCAATAATAATAATTAATCCCATTTAAGAAAGATCTTTTAAGCCTGGTTCCATCCTATCACTGATTTCCTTGTACAAATCAACCTCATACATAGGTACATATAAAAATCGCCGCAGACAATCGCCATATCCAAACTCCATTAAAAATTGTCCCGTTTGCAACCACAGCCGGGGTCCTATACCTAGAATCCGAATACGCCTTGCAATGTGCGAATAAAATCGTCCATTCCATTTACGGTGTAATGGTGTGTCTCTTGCAAGAAATGAAATTTTTTTGAATTTGCTTTCTAAAAATCTTATTACTGAATTATCTCAAACTCTTAAAAATTACAATAAAAACATTTTACTTTACTTTTAATTGTTTTTTAACACATGAAGATAACTGGAAAGTAAGCACGTCATCAACCAGATGCGTCATACAATGTATATTAGTCTCTTTCCTAAAGATTTGGTTTTACAAATTTTATGCATCCTTTCTGTTTTCTAGGAATGTATAAGAACAAAGCTGCTTATAATTGCTTCTTTACTTTGGAAACAAAATAATTTCAGATCGCAGGGATGTATCATAGCATGTCAAAGCCAAAGTTAATACTAAACAAACAGTATTTAATCATTTACAATTAGTTACAAATCAAAGTTTATCATTTTAACCAAGAACGAACTTACTTTTTAAATTTAATTCCTCGCTACGATGATAAAGATTTACCAAATTGGAATATTATTTTTCATTTTTACTGATGAGTTTGCTTGATAAATGTCAATATACACCAGGGAAGTTAAAATTGGGTTAAATATTTAAAAAATAAAGGAAATTCGGATTTAGCCAGACTCCAGCTGCAGGTAAGTCAATCTAAAATTGCAAGTTAAATCGCAGTGGCAGTTTCAGGTTTGGGGAAAGGGTTTAATTTTGCAAATATTTCAATTTGCAGTGCTAATCTACAAAAGCTAATAAATATTATGATATTTTTTCAATTCGTTTTTTATATTTACCTATGTTTATTAGGTCACGCCTTAATATCTAATGTATGGATGATGTCAAATGGTTAGAAAAGTAATTTTATTGACTTTTTAATTAAATTTTGAAATTAAATTCATCAATAAAATTTTATTGTAAGACGACTTTTTTAATTCAATATTAATAATAAAACTTATTTAACGAAGATCCCTAAGCCTTCCTACTGCTTTCAAAAATTACCTTGTACAAATCAATCATATACAAATAAAAGTCTCCTCAGACAATCACCATCTCCAAATTCCATCAAAAACTATACCGTTAGCAACCATAGCCAGTTCCTATGCATGGAATCCTAATTCGCCCTGTAATGTGCCAATAAACCGTCTATTCGATTTAAAAACAGAGAATGCTGCATGCATCGTGGTACAGAATAGTACAAATTGTTTTTACTGAAGGTTCCAGAAACGAAAATTGCTAAGAAAAGAAAGAGAATGGTGACAAAAATTAAATATTTTTAAATCCTTTTAAACCCGCTACAAAGATATAAGATATTTTTGACAACTACACGAAAAACTTGTTTAAATGATAAATAAACTGCTTTCTGAATGTTTGTATCATTCGTTTTCAAATTAAGCACTTGATAACCATCAGATAGTACAGATAAGTCCTAAACTATGTCACAATTTAAATAATTGGGATATTTTACGCAAACAAATTCGCTTTATTAATGTATTCATTGCAAATCGCTCACTGTGACTTCAGATATTAACTGAAGTTATAATTTAACTTCTTGTAAACTCCGCTATTGTTTCATATTTTAATTATATTCGTAGGGTAACTAATTTTGAAAATAAAAATTTATACCAAATCCTCAACTAATTACAATAAAATCCGGGGGTTTCAAAAGGTCAAAGGTCAAAAGTTGCCAAATATCGTATCATCTTATAGATCAAAGTTTTATCTTTCAAATGTGTATAAGTTTGCTAAGGTTTTATCATTAGTTAACTTTTAAATAATTAAAATATGCTCCCAACTTCGGACAAATTTAAATGCGATGGGTTACCCTTTGCAAGGAGGACTACAGGTCAACCCCAGGCCATATTTGGACAATTTTTAACAGAGAACAGAGATGTACACAAGCTATAGTTTAACTATCTTGGTAACTTTCGATATAGTCGGGTAGTATTTATCTGAGCAATTAGCAATTAAATTTTGAATGGGAAGATGTGCATTTTTCTTTGTTTTGTTATCTCAACTACTCTTTCTTCTCTTGACTCACTTTCTTTTTTATGCTTTTTTTAACTTCTTAAGAAGTTTTTAACTTATTTCAGTTTTTACTCTTATTAGTCTGTTATTGGATTATTCTTCGAATCCTAATTAAAAATAATCTGGTAAAGAATTATTCAATTATAATAAAAACATTCAACTTTGATTATAATTGTGTTTCTTTAAACTCATGAAGATAAGTAAGAAGTCATTGCGTCATCAGCCAAAAATATCATAAAAACTTTAATACTTTCTTGTATTGATGATGATGAGTTTTTTCCATGACTTGCGTCATTTTTTGTATCTTAAAATGAAACAAAGCTGTTCAAAATTCTGTTGTTCTTGTTTTTAAGTAGCATTACAAAAGATAATAAAAGGCAGCAAGCCTGCTTAGACACTTGCTCGAAGTTTGCAAAAAACACAAATTTGCATTCGAATTTTTGTATTTTTCGGTTTAATACTTTTACTTTAAGATTATGTTTACACTATTTAAGTTTTTTGTAATTTTGCAATTTTTGCAAAAACGACTTGCA
>JAANSO010004255.1:0-10302 GCA_036507315.1 Lepidocyrtus fimetarius | reverse complement strand
TCGGGACTCCGCGTAAACCTCCCTGCAATTTTCATCATTTCCGTAATCTCCTTCCCATGGTACTCCGTGTGAACCTCCACTCCTTCCAGAGTTTTCATATTTTGAAGCAGGGCGCCTTAAACAACGTTGATCTCCAGGGTACCAACATCCTTTCCGAACCGTTGAGCTAAGTGAGGTCCCATTTTCCTTCTTCAGTTGCCAGAGACTTGCACAGCCTAAAGCTTTCCATATCCTTCATCCATCCCAGAGCTGATGTCGGCGAACTCATATCTATCCCCGGCAAGGCATTCCTGTTCAGCCCTCCCTCTGGATATTCCTACATCGTAGCCGTAAACACAGGTCCTTGTGAGGAATCGGGGGAATACGAACTCGTAGTGGATGTACCAAGTGATGCAGCCAACGGCAGGTCCTTCGCATTGCTTCACGTATTTTGACCCGGTGGTATTCACATTTGTTTCACACCCGGGGTGCTCACTGTTGCACTCATAGCATTGCAAACCGAGCACAGAATGAGGTTCGAAAGAGAGTAGAATGAAGGCGAGACTCCAAAATAACCAAAAATTGAGCCCCATGTCTTTATAAAACTGAAAAGTTGTTACTGATTTTAGTGTGATTGATAACCAATTATGAAAAGTAGTTGTTGTAATTAAAATTATGAATACTTTTTGTAAATTAATCAAAATTAATGATTAAAAACGCGTAATAATGGACTTGACAACAGTGCTAATGCAAAGCAATTCAGATTGGTTTCCTCTTTTCCAATGTTTTATCTCATTTGAGACAGACTTGGACGAAAGCAAATAAAATGAACAAAGACAAAATTTTTATTAGTTTTTCAAGGAGACAACATATTCGAATGAAATAAAAAACTCGCTAAAATATTTACCAGCTTCTTTTCCTAGAAAATCCACAATTTACACATCCTGACCCAACTCCAGTTTTTAACATTCCCTCTGGAGCCTTTTTCCTTTGTGTTTTTGGCATTTCTTATCAAAAGCGTTTTTCAAAAAAAATTGCCAAATATTACATTTACGCCGCTTCCGTTCCTGCCCTCCAGGGTTTTCTCCCGAATGAACTTACAAAGGCTAAGTTTTGAAGAAATTTGAAGTAAAATACACAAAAACTTACTTTTCAAGGGTTTTCTTGTTTGGTTTTTTTCGTATTGACTTTTAAATGTCATTTTGACGGAAATGTGAGTCAAAAAGGAAGTTTTTGTGTAAATACGGATTACTCAATTTCCTTTTTAAATCAGAAGATCCCTTTGAAAAATAAAACTTGAAATTTATTTGCGAATTTTTCCTTTATGAAAGCTATTTAGATAATTTCATGATAACAACATTATTTTCTACACTTCCAGATTTAAAAAGGTCTTCTGGAATACAAAATCTAAAGTAAAACACAGTTTAGGAAGCAAAACAAGCCAACAATTGCGATAAAATAAGCCAGACCGCATGAAAAGGTAAATTTGAGAATTTTTAAGATAGGAAAAAGTTCACATATTTCTTAAATCTTCCAAGGAAAAGGTGGGAAAAGGTAGAACTTTGGAGTTTTAACGTTAAAGCAATCCAAAGATGCAGTCAGCAAGGAAAAAGAGAAAGGGGTTCAGCCTGTGAAAGAAAGTTGAACAAGTTTCTCGTTTTGGATTAGTTTCGAGCTTGACAAGGGAAAATTTTCCTTGTTGGCGATGAAGTGAAAGAAATTCTCAATTTTTGAGGAGTGAGGTAATAAGGCTGGTTTTAAAAGGATACTTAACCAGCCAGTGACATTTCCTTTACAGGCGGAGGATTAAGTGCAAATTCAGCTCTCAGGTTTTGGAGGTGAAATGCGGTGGAAAAGGAATGACGGAAGTGAAAAATTGACAGGAGGGTAAAAGTAAGGTTGAATTCAACTTAATACTTGAGATTTAAAACGCAGCGGACCGAGAGTAAAAAGATTGTATTGATATTAAATATACTCTTGTAAATATAAACTACAGAGGAAAATATCTAGAGAGAAAGAACGTGGAAGTTAATTAACGACAAGTGTTCCTTCTCAACAAGAGACAACTTTTCCCTCAAGTGGGAGCTTCACCTCCTTTCCAAACCGTTTCTTACGTAATAAAAGTCATTATCTCCTTCTAATCACCGCTCTTTTCTGAAATACTTGCCATTTTGGTAAACTTTTGTTGTTCACTTGTTCTCCTCTTCTCTTCCCCGCCTTCTCTGAATAAACATTTTGACAAGTTTTGAAGAGAAAGTTTTGCAATTTTCATATTATTTATCTATTCACAGTTTGAAAGTTCTTTCCACACCCATAAGTACTTTTCACAATCAATTCCCACTTTTAAAAGTAAATTTTTAATCTCAATCTATTTTAATTCTTGAACAGGTAAAAATATGCTCAATTTAGTAAAATAATTGAAAAAGAAAAGTGATGGCAGCATATTTCAAGTTTTCTTCCTCTCTATGATGATGACAGAGCTATTACGATGCCTTTTCCAAGGTAAGCAGACGATTACCTGCAAATGTGAAATGTTTGATTTGAATGAGCATAACACTGTCATTACCTTCAATTCTTTAATTTCCTGTTCCATAAGGAAGGAAGTGTTCGGTTGTGGTGGATTAAGTTACACGGAAAAATAGACTGTTAAAGTGTGGATTAAATTGATTGATTGAAAGTTATAAAGGAAACCATCAAAAAACGAAACAACATGATCTGAAACAGTTTTGTTGAATAAGCAAAGTCAAAATGGGAAAATAGATCAATAGTATTCCTCGTTGATTGAAACCTGCTGGTCTGACACGTTTCCTGTTGAAGATTAATCCTGAAGGCAACTTTGGTCACGAAATGAAATATTAATAAAAGAAGATAAGCACAATTTTATTCCATTTTCAAGCTTTCTCTCATGTCTGAAAAGAGAAAGTGAAATGGAAGGGAAAATGAAACGGATATTGTTTGCTTTAATTTCTAAAACCGTTTCCATTCAAATTGACTTAAATGTACTCAAATTAGAATAAATTTTGTTTAAAAAAGGAACTAACTACCAATTAGAGAGACTTAATTGAAGTCGTTAAGTAAACCAATCATTGAAAATTGCTGTAATAATAAACAAAATGGATTTAACTGAAGATTAAGTAACGTCTGTTGAAAAGCCTCTAAGAAATAAATTTTAAAAGGAAATTGCAAAAAATGATTAAATGTGATGGGCCCTTAGCTTTCCAAAAGTGGCTTTGGCCTTACCATTCAATTTTGTTCAGGTTGGATGAAAAGGAAAGAAAGCTGCTGGTGGTCGATGCACTTGATTACTCAAGGAACAGTGAACTTTCTCTTTGAAAAGGTGACTAAGTGGAAGAAACTTCCACTCAACTCATTACAACCCTTTTGGAAGTTAAGTGAACGTGATTTAGCCTCAAAATAATGAAAAAATTAGCGACTTGGGTTAATATGAAGCTAATTTAAAAGAGTATCGTATTTAATTGAAACCATCCTCCTTAAATATAAACTCGAAACTACTAAAAAAAGCTTATTCCTTAAGGCTGCAGTCGAAATTGACCTCGTTTTTGTCTCCAGCAGTGATCTCTGAAGTGGATAAGGAGAAGCTTTTCCTTTTAAGGACTTGTTAAATTGCCTCGTTTACACTCTCTTCAAAAAGATGAGACTTCTTTTTAAAAAGAAAAATAGCACGTTTTCTACGATGGTCACGAATTAAGTTCGTATTTTACGTGACGAGATTAATTTCAGTGATAAAAAAGGATAAAGTAGAAGCCATCAAAGTTTTTCTTCGTTTTACCGGAGATTAAAACAAGGAAATTTAGTTTTCTTTTCATTTCCATCTCCATCCTTGAAAAAAGGTGGATAGCCCACGGCCCTTATTTACATTTTCAAGAATTTGAGAGGACTTGTGCAATTCTTTTTAAATATTTTACTTTATTTATAAGGGAAAGGGAACGAACTCTTTTTGTCATTTCTCTTCCATTCCGTCGTTAGAATAAGAAAAGCAAATAAAGACCCGCTTGGTTTGGAGAAAGTTCCTACAGATTCTGCTTTCTCCTGGAATTTAACAAAGAATAATAGAAAAAACGAATATTTTTGACTTGTCATCCATTTCAATTTCCTTTCCGTCTCCGCCCCGTACAGTTCCCAATCAACATTTCAACTCCAACGTTATCTCCACAGCTTCCTCATTTCAATCTACTTCTTGAAATGCCAGAACAGAGCTTTTCCCTCCACTTTCTCCAATTTTAACTTTCTCTCGACGCAAAAATAAACAATTTTGTGGAAGATGTGCTGCCGTTGCTGCACTTCCCTCAAAGTTGCCGCGATCTGGGGCTCTTCCATTCAAATGGTGAAAATAATAAACTATAATCGTAATGATAAATAATAATTGAGCAATTTAACGGAAGTAACTGAAATTGTTTTAATTTTCAGACCCTGGGAACTATTCTCATCCTCCAGTTTTTTGTCCTGCCTGAGGTAAACTAAATTTGTTTCATATGCAGTCTCATTTTTTAACAAAAATAAACAAACTTCTCTCTTTGAGAAAATAGACCTCCAGGGCAGTTTATTTATTAAACTAGTTTATTTTTTGGTGGAAACAAAACCAGACAGAAGGGAAAACAAATGTTCGAAATAAGTTTTCTTTTGAAATGTATCATATTTATTGCTAAACAAACAAAAGAGTTTTCTAAGGGTTCCTAATTGGATTGATTTTTCTAGATTGAACTGGTTTTTGCTATGATTCAATAAAAGCAAAGTTTTTCAAATGACAAACGACAGATCAGTTTCAAACACAATTTTCCTTGTTTTTGTAGTCTGGAAAGGGTCGCAAAGGGGTTTCAGATCCATTTGTGAAATTAATTTGTAGCAATTCAAAACAAATTCCCCGGTGAGGGACTAAAAACAAGAAAATTGTCATTTGCCTGAATTTTGAAATGGAAAGGTGCAAAATTAAAGAAAGTAAATAAAATTGTATTTAAACTGCCGTTAATTTTGTTAATTACTCTAATTTGACAGGATTTAGGCGAATATTACAATTTCTACCTTGTTTACATCTCCCTCCTCGTCCCCCTTGGAGCCCTCATCGTCCTCGCCGTACTCAAAGTAAACTCTGCATAGAAAAGCGTTTTAAGTATTTTAATATAATTTTCAGCAGCTTGCGCGAATTAAAACAGGAAAATTAATTAAAGTTAATTTAATTTTGTGGCAATGCTTAAAGCAGTTTCAGTTTGTTATTTGTTAATTGCTCAAGGCTAAAAGTGTTTTAGGGCCAGTTCCTAAGCTCTGTTTTCATTTAAATTAATAGTGCACAAAAAAGCCGGAAATAAAAAAATCAAATTCAATTAAGTCCAAAAAATAAATAAATTCATCCAGGGTCATACGGAGAGGATTTTTGACATATTTTCCCAATTCATTTTTGTCCTAAACATCAGTTCATTGCCTTTTGGAATGGGACACGGTTTTCCACTCACTTGTTTACAGGGAAACAATACTTTCACTGGAAAAGGCAATATTGTTTTTGAAAATGAAATTGGAAATGACAGGTACATCGTTCTGTAATACAAGAATAAAATAGGATATCTCATAAAATCAAAAACAAAACTGAAGCGCAACAAATGCATTAAAATTCATAACGATTTACTTTCACTCTGGTGCTTGTCATATGTAAAGCTTTCCTTTGAATTCCAGCCTTCCTTCCAATCTTTTTCCTTTCCTTTCAGCTTTTCTTAATTAAAGAATTTCAAAGGAATGTTCTACATGGCTAAAACAAACTCTTTATTTCCAAGGGATAAGGTTGCTCTTTTTGGATTTTTTTAACTTATTCAAGAGAATTATCTTAAAAGAAAAGCTTGAGTAACATGCTTTGAAGAACTTGCTAGTAAAATTCCTTTTTTGAAACAATTTGGCAAGATCTTTTCAAAGCTTGCTTTTACTTCATTATCTTAAAAGAGATTTTTTATCCGGTATTAAGTAAGCAGATTAGAAAGATGAAAGTAATCTGGAGTTTAATAAAATTTGGCAAGCGGAAGAGTATCATAAATTTAATAAACTATTTCGTAACAAGTTTTGCTCTAATTAAAACAAGAAAGCTCTTTGCAGTTCCCAGGCAGGTTCTTTATTTTAAAAGAGATTTTTTATCCGGTATTAAGTAAGCAGATTAGATAGATGAAAGTAGTCTGGAGTTTAATAAAATTTGGCAAGCGGAAGAGTATAATAAATTTAATAAACTATTTCGTAACAAGTTTTGCTCTAATTAAAACAAGAAACCTCTTTTTTGCAGTTCCCAGGCAGGATTTGGAATGCCAGAGTAAAATCATTTGATTTTTTGCTTTCCTTTTTGTTCATTTTCTGGAATTTCTTTTCCAGCTCATTAATTTTTTGGACTGTAGGCAGGATTTGGAATGCCAGAGTAAAAGTATTTGATTTTTTTGCTTTCCTTTTTGTTCATTTTCTGGAATTTCTTTTTCAGCTCATTAATTTTTTGGACTGATGAGTTTGATTTTTTGCAGGAAATGGCATTCCTTGTGAAATTATCCGCGACCTCGTTAATCCTCCTTCAACTTTTCGGATTGTCCTTGCGGCTCCTTCTTCCACTGGACATGAGCGACACTTTTCGAATGCTCCGAAGGATTGTATTTCTCTTCGTCGCTATCCTCCTCACCGCCGTCTACTCCACCATCCTCCTCCTCTTCCACAGGAAACTGGCTAAGGCTGCGCGAGAAGCAAAACTAGCCGCGGAGGAAGCGGCCCAGAGGGGGGAGGAGGATGACTTGGAGGCTGGAGGGAGGGGAGGATGTGACGGGGAGGAAGGAATGGGAAGGAATTCTTCCGCCGCTACTGCCCTGTGATGATGCTAATTAATATTTAAATCTGTTTAATTGTACGAAATAGTTAAAATGAGTGTTCCTTTTATATAAAACTATTTTCCTGAGCTTTTTCACCATTCCTAACCAGACTTCTTTCAATTTATGTAATGCTGAAACAGGTGAATAAAAATATTTTCATTAAATTGCATTCTTTCACTGCTATTTCTAATGTCAAAGAAAAACCACATCAGTTTCCATTATTATTTTTCTTTGTAGTTTTTTGACGAAGTACAAGTGAGTGAAAGTTATTCATCATACAGACAGCCTCGCTTTCATTTTTCCTATTCTCGCCATTTTCTCTTTCCGTATGACGGATTTTTGTCATTTTATATTAAAAAATCGTTCCAATTCCTATTCCATCTCCTTTCTCCCTGACAATTCAGTTAATTTTCAAAACTACTACAATCCTCTTTTCTCCTATTCCAGCATTTTTCAAGAGATTCCAGTAAAATGACAAGGAATGATAATGATAAGTTTGTAGACTGGAATTCAATTGCTTCATCTCAATCAAATTCACTCCTACATTCGCTCTACCGAGTTTCATCACCGATCACCCATTTCCCTCCGTTTTCCTGTACTTTCTTCTAAAAATAGTTTTTACCAAACACGTCAATTGCGTCATTCCATTGTCGTGTTTTCTTCATCATTGAAACTTTCACGTTAAAAATACAAAAAAGCGGATCACTAGATCATAATTTGAATTTTCTTATAAAAATAGGTACGTCAGGAATGTTACGTAAGCCATGTTTTTACTAAATTACAATAATTTTGTACGACTTCCTTTTTGAATTCTTTTTAAAACCCTGTCATCAAGCTCATGAAATTGCAGAAAAAACGGGAGGCTGAAGGGAGAAAAAATAAAATTGGTAGGGAAAGCCCTTTTAAAATAATTTTCCAGAAGGAAAGGAAAGTTGAAAAGATGACAAGATGAAAAAGATGGAAGATTATAAAGTGGGCACAAGTTTAAAGATAAAAAAGGAAAAAAATGAAAGAAATGTCAAAAAGGATGAGAAAACTTTTGCAGAGAAAATTGTTCCTACGTTTCAGCTTGTTCATGTGCAATAAAAAGAAAAAACGGTTATTTTATGAGCTGGGATGTGATTACGTAGAATAAGAATGGAAGGATAGTTGGATTTTTATTAGGAATTGATCCAATTCAATCATCGCAATCAAAATCCAATTTTATAGAGATTTTTTATTCTTTTCGCGTATTTTTAGGTATTTTTAGACGGGTCATTTAACACAATTTGAAAAGGACGACTTTTCAAATAAAAACCAATGGAAAATTGTCCAGAGTGCAAGATTGTTGGCTGCGCACGTCAGTCCAGAAATGTTTTACGAGGATTCCGCCAATATCATCTGCTGCGTTTTTTAGATTAAATGCAGACTTAAAAGAAATGTAAAAAGAGTTGAAATTCATGACATTTGACCTTTTAACCTTTTTTCTCTCTACCTTGTAAACATTTAATCGATTTGCTTTGAGATTTTTGTTAAATTATTAACATTATGCTTGAAAATGTTTGCTCTTACTCGTTGACTAAATATGGCTTAAAATTAAAAACTTCAATTTTATTCAACAGTTAATAATCAATAAGGTTGAGCAAAAAATTGTTTTAGCTCGGCGTCATCCTTTCTACTTCCTTTTTAGGTAAGTTTTCCTACAGGAACAACAGCATTGGATGGGTTTCAAGAATAAAAAAACGCGATATCATCTTTAACACGTTAAAAACGTATAAAAAACTGAAGATATCTTGTCAATCTTTAAAGATCGTAGATTGAAAGAGTTTTTACTGCTCACTAACTATTCAGTAGCTTTTAAATTCCTTTTTTGTTTTAAGATTGTAATTTAAGATGAAAAAATGATNTTGTAATTTAAGATGAAAAAATGGTGGAATTTGAGATGAAAAAATACATTTACGCTACTGTACTTTACACAAAAAGTCAAACTTGGCTATACCGAATCATATAAACTTAGTTTGTAAATGCGTAAAATTACTTGTCCACTATATGAAAGGTTCGTTACAGCGAAGTTTTTATTCTTCATGGTCATTTCTCATTCTTGAAAATAAGACGGTATAAAATGCAATTTGATATGATGCTTAAAGCAAAAAGGTTTTTCCTTGCTCATGTTTTTATCTCATTGGATATTTAACTTGCTAAAAGCTGGAGGATTTTTATGATCTTTTTAAGTGTAAAAATGTTTCAATTTGTTTTGAAGATAGTGAATGCAAAGGAAAACATGTATGTACAGGTACACAAGTTGACAAGCTTTCCTCATAGTTTAAGAATCTTGTCATTCTGAATCTTTTTGGCAAATAATCTGTCTAATTGGATGAGTGGACGAGTAAACTGTTTTATAAGCTGTAAAGATGATTGAATAACCTGGTATTATGAATTTACTTATTAAAAGATCAGATTATACACAGGTTGGATATAAAAACTTAAGGAATGCAATATTTTGATGTGGAATGACATTTGACAGTTTTTACGATGAAGAAAAATAGTAAATCTACAAATCTCTGCCCTCTGTAGTCTGTAGTTTGGCTGTTTCTTTTATCTTGATTAACCCTGCCCATTTCTTGACATTTTTTTAATGGATTGATTCATTGCGTAAAATAAACAGTAAAATAGTAAATTATGACTTACCCGAGTATAAAATTTAAAACTATATTTACGTCATTAAAAGATGTAGATGACGGACGAGTTTTGTGGATTTATTTTTAAATCTGATTTTAATTGAAAATGTTATCTCTTTATTTGCGATGTTTTTTGCGTAATGAATACAACTTGTTTGCTAATTAGCCACTTACGAATGTAATCCTTTCATCATTGTCAAACTGGAAAGATGATACAAAAGCTAATTAAAACATGGATTTTGCAACAACTGGAGTATTAATTGAGCCTTTTGGAATTGGAAAGCCTCGCAGATAAACATTGGAGAGTTGTTTCCAGTTAGAGATCAATTCTTGGAACTCATTAAAACTTGGAACAGATAATACAAAAGGAGGATTTTCATCAGGTTGGCATTTGGAACCGCAGATAAAAACAAAAGGGCTTTCCATAATGAGCAGGATTCTCTCCATCCGCAATTTTAATCCTTTGTAAATCTATTTTGCAAAAACCTCCAAAATCCTGTCAATATGAGAATTCTTCGTGTAAAGGAAGCCAGAATAATTAAAAACGACACAATCCATGTCAATTCGTTACGCAATTTTTCCATAAAAAATAAAAAGCAGGAAATGCAAAAACCGCAAAAAAATCTGCGAGTATTCCAGATCTACCTAAACAAGCTTATACTTCTTTCTTTTTACTTCAATAATTCTTGCAAATTTCACATCTGGAACACAGACAGCAAAAGATCACTTTTAATCTCAATCTTTGCTAATTCCCCTTTAATTTCACTTCATCTTTCGTCAGCTTGACTCTTCTTATGCAAAAAATGTTCTGCTTTGATTTATTT